>CAMTDV010000025.1:27236202-27546203 GCA_947069175.1 Scalesia atractyloides
CACTACCCCGCAACAACGGCTGACCCGAACACCACAACGTCTTCGTCTTCCGCTGTTACACAACCCGAAACCTTCTTTTACGCCTGCCCTCCACCGACCGACACACCCGTCAGCGACGGAGGTTTCCCCAATACGAGCCCTAGGCTCTGATACCAAATGTTGGGTCAGGTCCCACTCCACACACAACTCACTCACTCACGTATGTAATATAATATATGTGAAGATGGATAACTAGAAGAACTAGAAGGTTTGCAAATATGAAACGAAAAGAAAGCTGCTAATTTTCAAAAGGTTACATTATTCAACAAAGCAAATGCCTTTAAATAGGCTTACAATTGTACATGCACGTCCGATAAAATAAAATAAAATAATATTCCATACCACTAGTTCTATTATGCAACGTGCATTTTCCAAATCCAACAAACTCGTCAAACTCTTATCCTACTCATCCTATGGTTACGCATGTAAAACAACTTCCAAGTAGTTCACTTCCCCACAATTTTAGCTCCATGATCCGTGACACAATAAGGTGTCAAACCGTATCCGTGAACCGGCAACCCTTGAACAAAACCCGATTAACCCAACAACATCTATATCGTTTGAGCAATCAACAACATTGGTTTCATTATGATGTCTTTGAGATGTTGATGATAGCTATGGTACTTGATAATGATAACGGAGAATATAATGACGACCTACTCAATGGCGGATCTAAAAGATCCTTATAACGGCAACGTAAAAAAAATGGGTAACGAAATCAAAAAAGGTCGAAATTTTCCAAAATTTACACTACTTACGAAGCGTCAGGGGTAGCGAGGGCTACCCCTATTAACAAGCTAGTTCCCTAAGTAAATATAATTGTCAAGGGGTATTCTTTCTAACGAACACAAGTTCTGCGTTTAATCCGGTTTTACATGCGGGATCCGTAAAATCGAATCGTAATCGTGAACACCGTAAGTAAATGTAAACCTTTAAGCTTTTATTACGTAACAATTGACAACCGGACACAATATCGACGCCTACGTACCCTATTATACAAGCTCGTTCGATGTTGTGAAGTGCATGACCTTTGTTTATATAGGCATGAGTAGGAGTGCATGAGTCCTACGTTGATCTTGCATGTGCGCAGGAGTTCTACGTCATACGTGCTGCGCATGACTTTTTGACTTTGTACCATGCATCATGTATATCATGTCTTGATTGCACCATGCATGCATATAACTTGGACTTTGGCAGCTTCTTTTCATAAGAAGTGCACATCATGATGTGTTGTCAATCACCAACTCACTAATACTTAATAAACCTTCCTAATCACTAATTACTTTCTAACAAATCTAAAGTAACCTAGCAAAAACTCTGTTCGGAACACGTACAGACTCAAGACTGTTACATGTTATACATATAAGATTTCTACGCTATGGACATACCAAAACTGCACTAACACACCAAGTAATATACTAAGGGGAAGGGGAAGCCATTTAAGAGTTATGTCCACTATTTGATAATATGCTTACAGAAAAAAAACGGATATAATGGAGAATTTGATGCAGATACTTGATTTAAAGCAACAAAAGTTGGATCTGACAAGCCAAATGACCATAGAATTGCGAACTTAAATATGTGTGTGTATATGCAAATGTTTAAATTTCAAAATATAATATTCCTCTCAAGATATATAATATTTAAATCTATTTTTATTATTTTAATGTAGCATTAAAACATGCTTTATTATATTTATTTATACGTTAAAGTATAAATAGCTTATTATAATAAACACAATATTATATTTATTTAATATATATAAAAGTCACTAATGTTGAAAAGATAATTATATTTGTGAGATGGAATCACTAATTGTGAAAGCATATTCCTCAAGAGAGATCACTTTCGGGCATGTTTGCCAAAGCATATTTATACCTTTTTATGACTTATTGACTTTTAGAAAAAGCTAATAAGAAGATAATGTGTTTGACAAACTTAAAATGACTTATCAAAATGACTTTTTGTATAAGAAGAAAAAGTCATTTTTGATAAGTCAGGATTTTATGACTTTTTGAGGAGCTTATAACTTTTCAAACAGGAAATTATAACTCTTCATTGCGGAAGATATAATGACATTGCGGTGATGACATGACATCGTTTCAATTGTAGGGATGAATGTACTATGAGAACTATGATGGTATTAACGTGTTTTTTGTTGTTGTTGTTTTTTTTTTTTGTAAAGACATATTTTTTATTTCGTAAGTTTTTTTCTCTTAAATTAAGCATTTTATAGGAAGGGAAGAGAAACGAAAAAGCTAAGCCAAACATTTTTTTAAAAAACAACTTATTGACTTATATAAAAGAATGTCCCTCTCTTAGTTATTTAACAATGAATAAGCTAAGCCAAACACTTTTTAAAAAAATAACTTATTGACTTATTTGTTTTTCTCATAAATAAGTTGTGCCAAACACTTTTTTTAAAAACTTATTTTCAAAAAGTAATAAGTCAATAAGTCCTTTTAAAAAAAAAAACTTATTGAGTTAAATAAGCTTTGTCAAATGCTTTAAAAAAAAAATGTATATAGCCATATTTATGGTTGCTCTAAACTTACCATAAAAATGTGTGATTTGGGTGTCGACGTACACCCAACCTCCACTACATCAAATACAAATATAAAATTATACATAAGCTTATAAAATTCCTCAAACCCTTCTAGATGATACAAACATGGGTGGGCTTTATGGTGTGCTGGGGACTACCGTATATGGATCGTGATTTCGAAGGTACATATTTTTTAAATCTAATATATATATATATATATATATATATATATATATATATATATATATATATATATATATATGGTCTAATTCTATAGAGAAGTAAGATGAACTGTTTTAGCAGGTGTTTTATAGAAAATGTTCAGAAAACTTTTAGCAGTAATATGATTTATGATGAGCATTGCATAATAACATGTATTTGTGAGCGTGCTTGCATAACATTGAGTGTGAAAATAAACATGAAACATATAAACATCATGAATTTTGCATGTAACGCATAAAGAATTAAAATTTAATCAACTATAGTATAGGCTCTAAGGGTCTAATAACCTATCCTATATCCCTATAGTCACAACTCTGATACCAATCTGTCACACCCTGACCCGCAGCGGAATAAAAGTCGGGGCATAATTGGGTTATCACCAAAGCTCATGATATTTACTAAGATGTTTCATATTTATTAAATTCAAATTACAAACTTAAATATCCAAAACAAAATTCATACAATTACAAAGAAAATGAAACTATATATTTATTCCAAAGCATAAACTTGTTTATTCTTCTAGGCCTTCCTAAGTGTTTCCTGTCTCAGCTGGATCACCTGTATCATGTGTAAAACGGGGGAGATTTTGGGTCAACAAAAGTTGGCGAGTGAACCTTGATAAAACATTTGAACTAATTTCTTGTTTTATTTAATAAAGAAAATCCGTGCATTAATCACATGTGAGCAAACATATATGTAAACAATCACAAACCACTTTGGATGAGTATATGACATGAAATGATGATGTATTTGAGATCAAGGCTCAATCAAACGGAGCCGATCTAATGAGGCTCCTGATGCTCAACCCGTATCCCACGGGGAACTGATGGGCCTAATGAAATGCGTGCACTGAAATGATGAAATTCAATCTACATATAATTCACACAATAATTGATACACATTTGATCACGGATATGATGTATGCACAAGTGTTTAAATAAAATAAACGAATGTTACGACACATGATACACCCCAAAATATGATTAAAACGGGGAATTGGTAGAGATTCACTCACAGTGGATGCGTTTCTTGATGACGATGAACGCGCACGAATGTTATGATTCAACCGACGAGGGAAAACTAACCTAAATAATAACGACATGATTCGATTAAATAAATAAATTTTATTTGAGATTATTATTTTTAATTAGTGCTCTTTAATGAGATTTTAAGATTTATTTTTATGGGTTTAATGCAAATTTTTAATTTTAAAAACCTTATTTTTAAGTATTTTTAAATAAATTTTCAATTAATAAAAATAAACAAAAATAAAATAAAAAGGGTTGACTTTGTCAGGTTTGACCGGGTCTGACCGGTCAGACTGTGTTTATTTATGCGGTGAGTGAGGTTCGAACTCGGGACCTCTCGTATACGTGCACGTAGCTCTACCAACTGAGCTACGTGTCTAACCCGAAATATTCTATGTTTTAATTATATATATATATACTAATTAACTTTAACCTTATTTAGTTTTTATTAAAAATGATTTAATATGGCCGAACCGGTTGCAGAAACCCGGAATCGAACTCGGGACCTTCGGTTCGAGTACGCACAGCCCAGCCAGTTGGGCTGTGTGTCTAATCTGCTTAACTACTGGATTATATTCCTCTTATGTATATACTGTGAATTGATCTGATTAGGTTTTAAAAATGTTGGTTTTATTTCTGAAAGTCGGTAACATGTGCGATTCGAACCCGGGACGTGTGTTTTACATTTGCACACAGTCCACCGCTGGACTGTGTGTCTAACCCGATTAAATACTCGATTTTAATTACATTAATATACAACTTAAACTTCGTCTTCTTCATTAAGAAGAACACAGAACCGTGAACCCGACTGTTTTGCTTAATCGACCAACAAACTTATAATTGATTGAAATAGAATAGAAAAAGAAGATTAAGTAATATGGTATACCAAAACAGAGAGTTTTCTTCAGATTTCCGGCAAGATTTCGTCGGCTCTGATTTGCGATTTCCGGCTGAGTGAACTGATTTAACAGTTTCGATTATTGTGTTGAGCAATTAGATTACTAATCAAGATATAACAGAAAAGGTTTAGATGATTATACTGATTAGGAGTAAGGCTTCGGTTCTCCGGTGATATTCCGGCGAGTGCGAGAATCTCCGGCGACGTGCTCTGAAAGGACTAAAGCTTCAGGAAGTGAGTGTGGTTCTGAGCGAAAGGTTTACAAGAAGTTTGAGTGGGTATTTATAAGGAGGAACAGGCTGATTTGGGTTCGAATTTGGGTCATGATTCGCGGTCAAAGGTTTCAATCTTCAAAGGAAACGGTTTTGACTAAAATTGATGGTTAGGCAACGGTTATAACTGATGTCGAAATCAGTTTACGCGTTTCAGTTAAAGAAAATAGCCACATTTGCGGAAATCTTGGTTTTTCCGGCGACAACGAGTTCTGGGCGCGCTGATTACTGGTTTTGACTTTCGGATTTTACTTTAAGTGTTATTTGTTTCTGTATTTAACACAAGTGAAGTGTGTGGCGGAGTGGTGTGGTGTGTGTTTGTGTTTGCGGGAGACCCGGTTCGAGACCCGGCGACTCTATTTTATTTTTTATTTACTTATTATTATTAATTATAAATTTTGGTTTTTAAATTCTAAAATGTTTATTAATTATGTATTGTTTAAAATAATCTGAACAATAAATACGCAACGAATCTTATAACTGAATACTTGATTATTAAACGAAGCGGGTTTTGAAACCCGTTTTTTCGACGAATGTTACAGTATCTCCTACTTTTAGGAATTTCGTCCCGAAATTTAAGTAGTAGTGGTAACTGGAAAGAGATGCGGGTATTTTTCGCGCATTGAGTCTTTACGTTCCCAAGTAAACTCGGGTCCTCGTTTCGACTCCCAACGTACCCTAACAATTGGAATACGACTTCGCCTTAAACGCTTCTCTCCGAAGTCCATGATTTCTACTGGTCTTTCAACGAAGTGCATCGATTCATCGACTTGAATGTCTTCTAGAGGAATATGGAGGTTTTCATCGGCAAGGCACTTTTTCAAGTTTGATACGTAGAATGTGGGATGAATTCTGTTGAGTTCTTCTGGTAGGTCAAGCTT
Source organism: Scalesia atractyloides (assembly GCA_947069175.1). Taxonomy (NCBI): domain Eukaryota; kingdom Viridiplantae; phylum Streptophyta; class Magnoliopsida; order Asterales; family Asteraceae; genus Scalesia; species Scalesia atractyloides. The sequence continues at coordinate 27,242,088 of CAMTDV010000025.1, forward strand.
GTATGCTACAGGACCTACTCTTTCGAGTATCTTGAAAGGTCCTACGTAGCGTGGTGCTAGCTTGCCCTTCTGGCCAAAACGAACCACTCCCTTCCATGGTGATACTTTTAAAAGTACTTGATCACCAATGTCAAACTCCAAGGGCTTTCGTCGTTTGTCTGCATAACTCTTTTGACGACTTTGAGCCGCTAGAAGATTGTTTCGAATTTGAAGGATCTTGTCGGTTGTTTCTTGAATTAATTCTGGTCCGGTGATTTGCGCTTCCCCAATTTCGTGCCAACATACTGGAGATCGGCACTTACGACCATATAAAGCTTCGAAAGGAGCCATGCCGATACTTGAATGATAGCTATTGTTGTACGAAATTCCACTAATGGTAGGTGAGCGTCCCAGTTCCCTTTGAAGTCTATGACACATGCTCGCAGCATGTCTTCAAGGGTTTGGATGGTGCGTTCAGATTGACCATCAGTTTGAGGATGAAAAGCGGTACTGAGGTCTAATCGTGTACCCAAAGCGGTTTGTACGGCTCGCCATGTTCGTGAAGTGAAACGACCATCACGTCTGAAATGATGCTTAATGGTACACCATGACGGCTTACGATCTCGCTGATGTAGATACGAGCTAACTTCTCGTTCTTGAAGTCCTCGCGAATCGGAATGAAATGAGATGACTTTGTAAGACGATCGATTATTACCCATATGGTGTCATACCCACTGGAGGTGCGAGGTAACCCGGTAATGAAATCCATGGTTATGTTTTCCCACTTCCATACAGTATTTCGGGTTGGACTAGAAGTCCAGAAGGTCTTTGATTTTCAGCTTTTACTTTGGAACAGGTAAGGCACTTGGAAACAAAAACAGCGATATCCTTTTTCATGCCAGGCCACCAGTAGATGTATCGTAGGTCTTGATACATCTTGTCGGCTCCTGGGTGTACAGAGTATCGTGTTTTGTGCGCCTCATTCATGAGGAAATCACGAAGGTTATCGCGATCAGGAATCCATATGCGTTTTAAATAGTATAGAATACCGTCGATTTGGTTTCGATTTTGAGTTCAGCTCCACATGACAGCTCATCGCGTACATCATTTTCTGTTACAGAAACATGTTGAGCTGCTCGAATTCGATCTTTGATGTCGGTTAGGATTTGCAAACATAGAAGACGAATGGAGTTCGCATAACCTTTTCGACTGAGCGCATCAGCCACCACGTTTGCCTTGCCAGGATGATACCGAATTTCACAGTCGTTGTGAGAAGTTCGACCCATCTTCGTTGCCTCATATTCAACTCCTTTTGGTTGAAGATATGCTGGAGACTCTTGTGGTCTGTGTATATTTCACACTTAGTACCGTAGAGGTAATGTCTCCATATCTTGAGAGCGAACACAACGGCTCCAAGTTCCAGGTCATGGGTGGTGTAATTCTTCTCATGAACCTTGAGTTGCCTAGAGGCATAGGCTATCACTTTTCCTCTTTGCATCAATACACAGCCTAGCCCTTGCCCTATACGTCGCAATATACTACAAAGTCATCGCAACCTTCAGGGAGTGTGAGGATAGGTGCGTCACAAAGTTTTTGCTTTAGAGTTTGGAAGGCCTCCTCTTGTTTAGGTCCCCATATGAAGGGTTTTCCTTTATGAGTCAAGGCCGTGAGTGGTACATCAATACGGGAAAAATTGGCAATGAAGCGTCGATAGTAACTAGCTAAACCAAGAAATGACCTAACTTCGGTAGGGGTACTGTGGCGCTTGCCATTCCTGCACTACCTTGATTTTTGAAGGATCGACATGAATTCCCTTGTCATTGACGACATGTCCAAGGAATTGTACTTCTCCTAAACAGAATTCGCATTTTGAGAACTTAGCGTAAAGCTTTTCAGCCTTAAGAGTGTAAGGATGAGTCGAAGGTGTCGCTCATGATCGGATTTAGACTTGGAGTAAATAAGGATGTCGTCGATGAAGACTATGACGAAACGGTCGAGGTAGGGTTTGCATACCCTATTCATTAAATCCATAAGACAGCGGGGGCGTTGGTTAAATCGAATGGCATGACCATGAACTCGTAATGACCATAACGAGTCCGGAAGGCGGTTTTTTGGGATATCTTCTTCGTGCACTCTGAGCTGATGATAACCAGAACGAAGGTCGATTTTTGAAAAGCAGGTGGCACCTTGAAGTTGGTCTAGGAGGTCATCAATGCGAGGCAGTGGATAGACGATTTTTAACCGTTAACTTGTTGAGTTCTCTATAATCAATGCACATGCGAAACGTTCCATCTTTCTTCTTCACAAAAAGAACAGGTGCACCCCAAGCGATGAGCTAGGACGTATGAATCCTTTGTCAGTCAGCTCTTGCAGTTGACTGGCCAGTCTTGCATTTCGGATGGGGCTAACCTATAAGGAGATTTTGCGACTGGTGTAGCGCCAGGTATAAGATCGATGCGAAATTCAACTTCTCTCACCGGAGGAAGTCCTGAAATGTCGTCGGGAAAGACTTGTGGGAATTCTTTCACAACTGGGATATCTTTGAGTTTCCTCTCCTTGTTTCCCTTTTTGACGACGTGAGTTAGGAATGCGACATAGTTCTTGCGGAGATATCTTCGGGCTTGGAGGCAGGACATTAATTTGAGTCCTTTTGAAGGGGTTTCCCCAAAAATACGTAGTGTCTGATCGTCTGCGAGAGGAATGCGAATGAACTTTTCGTGGCACACCACTTCAGCGTGATGCTGACTGAGCCAGTCCATACCGATTATAACGTCGAAACTTCCCAACTTCATAGGAATAAGGTCAATTGGAAAATCGTGATCGTTTAGGGTGAGAGTACAATTGCGTATAATAGAATTTAATGAAACGAGTTTTCCGTCAGCAACTTCCACCGTTAGAGATTCGATGAGATTAACACAAGGTTGGTCGAGGATATGTTCAAATTCTAAGGACACAAAGCTCTTATCCGCACCAGTATCGAATAATATGGATGCATAACTACCATTGATGAGAAACGTACCGTTGACCACATTGTTGTCAGCCTTGGCTTGGTTGGCATTGATGTTGAAAGCTCTCCCTCTGGCAGGTGGGGGAGCTTGGTTAACTTGGTTTACCGGATTTCGTGAGCTTGGCATGGATGATGTTCACCAGGCGTGGACATGTGTTCCTGAAGTGATTTGGGTCCCCTCAGTTTAAACAAGCTCGCATGGGTTGCATCATCGGGTAGTTGGGTTGGTAGTAAGTTTGGGCTGCGTGTGGTGCAGGTGGTAGAAGTAAGGGTTGTTGGGCTTGACCACTATCTGATTTTGGGTTTGGGTTTGAGGTTGATTGCGGTTCATTCGTTGAAGGGTACGGCAGGTTTGGATGGTGTGACCCGCACGGCCACAACTTGTGCAATGTTGGCAGGGATTTTCGGGAGGGTGATGGTATTGACAGCGGTTGCATTTTGGGTGTGGGCCAGTATATGGCTTTTTGGATGGTGCAGCTGGAGGAGCAATTTGGGTGATTGTGCAACAGTGATAGGAGGGTTGGTTTGAGTGACAACAAAATTCTTGCCATTTCGCTTCCTCTTACCAGCAAACTTTGAGGATGAAAATGGGTGGTTTGGAGTTGGGGTCTCAATGGGTGCTTTCTTCTTTTCATCCTTGAACTTGCCGTTTCGAATGCGATTTTCAGTGAGTTCTGTAGCTAACTCCATTGCGGCTTCAAGTGTTGCAGGCGATGTGCTTAAAACCGAATCTTGAATTTTCGAGGGGAGGCCTCGAATGTAGTGTTCAACTAAGCGGTACAAGGGGGTGAACAAATTAGGGATCATCTGGTTCAGCTCGAGAAATCTCTTATTATAAGAAGTGTGATCTCCTTCCTTTTGTTTCAGTGTGTGGAATTCGTCTTCCAGCTTTTTGATTTCGCTTCTTGGACAGAAGCGTCTTGTCATGAGTTCCCTTAACTCTTCCCATGTTAAGGCCATGGCATCTTCAACCCCTCTCTTACCCTTTTCCGTGTTCCACCAGGTAAGGGATACCCCAAACAGTCTTCCAGTAGCGTAACATACCTTACGGTCCTCGGGACAATCGCAATTGAGGAAAGTGTTTTCCATTTCTTCAAACCAGTGAAGGAGGGCGGTAACACCTTCAGTCCCTTCATACTTTGGGGGATCGCAGGATTTGAAGTGTTTGTAGGTGCACTTGGGGGTTTTGGAAGGAGGGTTGGCGATGCTCTGGTCTTCTTGGTTGGGAGGGTTGATGGGATTAGCGGTGAGAGCTTGTTGAACTTGAAGTACGATGTCAGGAAGTACTGCGGCTATTTGTTTAGCAATTTGTGTGGCCAAGCGTTCACTTGACTTTCCTGACTTTCTTCCTCCACGTAGTTGCCTAGCCGACATCTACAGGAACATATATAGGAAGATTGTGAGTTTAAGAATTTTCTAGGTGTCATGTGTCGTAAAAAGAATGAAAAATGACAAACTGACAATAATTTAACTACATCCATAGGATGTCTTGGGTTTGCTCATGTTTGGGCCTCCAATGTCCCCCATACCATCGCCTGTGTAGTCATGTGGGCCCCATGACTATTGGGCTTGGTAGGAATCACATTGGTGTCGACGGATTAACACTCGCACCACCCGAATGAAAATCGTAAAATATGATTGCGAGATGTATGGTAGGAAGGTGTCCAGGTGTAGACACAATGCCAACTCAAAGTGGGGTTAGCTCGCACGACGTTTGGTATAGCATGCTTTGGCCTAATAGGTCCTTCGTACTCTCATCGTTAGTCCCAAGGTAGGCAAACTGGTCCTTTATTTTAGATTTATACGAATGCCAAGCCTAGACAGGATGTTCCGACTACCGGTACTCGTACCCTTCCAGTAACTACATGCCCGTCATGAGAACTCGCTTTGATGTGATTTGAAAAATACAAAAATCATTGCAAAAATCATGGGAACCGTGAGGTGTGTGCTCTCATGGATATGATATGCTATGAGGATATGATTTATGATGAGCATTGCATAATAACATGTATTTGTGAGCGTGCTTGCATAACATTGAGTGTGAAAAAAAACATGAAACATATAAACATCATGAATTTTGCATGTAACGCATAAACAATTAAAATTTAATCAACTATAGTATAGGCTCTAAGGGTCTAATAACCTATCCTATATCCCTATAGTCACAACTCTGATACCAATCTGTCCACACCCGACCCGCAGCGGAATAAAAGTCGGGGCATAATTGGGTTATCACCAAAGCTCATGATATTTACTAAGATGTTTCATATTTATTAAATTCAAATTACAAACTTAAATATCCAAATCAAAATTCATACAATTACAAAGAAAATGAAACTAAATATTTATTCCAAAGCATAAACTTGTTTATTCTTCTAGGCCTTCCTAAGTGTTTCCTGTCTCAGCTGGATCACCTGTATCATGTGTAAAACGGGGGAGATTTTGGGTCAACAAAAGTTGGCGAGTGAACCTTGATAAAACATTTTAATTAATTTCTTGTTTTATTTAATAAAGAAAATTCGTGCATTAATCACATGTGAGCAAACATATATGTAAACAATCACAAACCACTTTGGATGTGTTATTGATGTATTTGAGATCAAGGCTCAATCAAACGAAGCCGATCTAATGAGGCTCCTGATGCTCAACCCGTACCCACGGGGAACTGATGGGCCTAATGAAATGCGTGCACTGAAATGATGAAATTCAATCTACATATAATTCACACAATAATTGATACACATTTGATCACGGATATGATGTATGCACAAGTGTTTAAATAAAATAAACGAATGGTACGACACATGATACACCCCAAAATATGATTAAAACGGGGAATTGGTAGAGATTACTCCAGTGGATGCATTTCTGATGACGATGAACGCGCACGAATGTTATGATTCAACCGACGAGGGAAAACTAACCTAAATAATAACGACATGATTCGATTAAATAAATAAATTTTATTTGAGATTATTATTTTTAATTAGTGCTCTTTAATGAGATTTTTAGATTTATTTTTGTGGGTTTAATGCAAATTTTTAATTTTAAAAACCTTATTTTTAAGTATTTTTAAATAATTTTTCAATTAAATAAATAAACAAAAATAAAATAAAAAGGTTTGACTTTGTCAGGTTTGACCGGGTCTAACCGGTCAGACTGTGTTTATTTTATGCGGTGAGTGACGTTCGAACTCGGGACCTCTCGTATACGTGCACGCAGCTCTACCAACTGAGCTACGTTCTAACCCGAAATATTCTCTGTTTTAATTATATATATATACTAATTAACTTTAACCTTATTTAGTTTTTATTAAAAATGATTTAATATGGCCGAACCGGTTGCAGAAACCCGGAATCGAACTCGGGACCTTCGGTTCGAGTACGCACAGCCCAACCAGTTGGGCTGTGTGTCTAATCTGCTTAACTACTGGATTATATTCCTCTTATGTATATAATGTGAATTGATCTGATTAGGTTTTAAAAATGTTGGTTTTATTTATGAAAGTCGGTAACATGTGCGATTCGAACCCGGGACGTGTGTTTTACATTTGCACACAGTCCACCGCTGGACTGTGTGTCTAACCCGATTAAATACTCGATTTTAATTACATTAATATACAACTTAAACTTCGTCTTCTTCATTAAGAAGAACACAGAACCGTGAACCCGACTGTTTGGCTTAATCGACCAACAAACTTATAATTGATTGAAATAGAATAGAAAAAAGTTAAGTAATATGGTATACCAAAACAGAGAGTTTTCTTCAGATTTCCGGCAAGATTTCGTCGGCTCTGATTTGCGATTTCCGGCTCAGTGAACTGATTTAACAGTTTCGATTATTGTGTTGAGCAATTAGATTACTAATCAAGATATAGCAGAAAATGTTTAGATGATTATACCGATTAGGATAAGGCTTCGGTTCTCCGGTGATATTCGGCGAGTGCGAGAATCTCCGACGACGTGCTCTGAAAGGACTAAAGCTTCAGGAAGTGAGTGTGGTTCTAAGCGAAAGGTTTACAAGAAGTTTGAGTGGGTATTTGTAAGGAGGAACAGGCTGATTTGGGTTCGAATTTGGGTCATGATTCGCGGCAAAGGTTTCAATCTTCAAAGGAAACGGTTTTTGACTAAAATTGATGGTTAGGCAACGGTTATAACTGATGTCGAAATCAGTTTACGCGTTTCAGTCAAAGAAAATAACCACATTTGCGGAAATCTCGGTTTTTCCGGCGACTGCTGAGTTCTGGGCGCGCTGATTACCGGTTTTGACTTTCGGATTTTACTTTAAGTGTTATTTGTTTCTGTATTTAACACAAGTGAAGTGTGTGGCGGAGTGGTGTGGTGTGTGTTTGTGTTTGCGGGAGACCCGGGTTCGAGACCCGGCGACTCTATTTTATTTTTTATTTATTTATTATTATTATTTTATAAATTTTGGTTTTTAAATTCTAAAATGTTTATTAATTTATGTTGTTTAAAATAATCTGAACAATAAAACACAACGAATCTTATAACTGGATACTTGATTATTAAACGAAGCGGGTTTTGAAACCCGTTTTTCGACGAATGTTACATTGGGGGACATCTTGAGGAGAGCGGGGATTTCTGCCAAGAAGGAGGCACCTGTGAATTTCCTTACAGATCCTATGGAAGGGAGATCTACGTTGAGACCAGCGAATCTGCTCGTCTTTGCTGGGCAGGAGGGAAACATGCTTGTGTGGATCTCACAGGAATCTCCCCCTTAGCTGGTTTAAGGGAAAGTGGGTTTGTAGCAGGACAAGCTATAAGGAAAGCGGAATAAAAAAAGGTGGATAAACACGCTAAAGCCTGTGCTGATAATTAACATGCCTTTGTCACTTTCGCCTTTGACACCTTTGGCTCCTTAGCTCCAGAAGCTATCCGTATGTTGACTAGGGTCCAAAAGGTTGTTTGCTCTTCAAAGGGTGGGGGGGGGGGGGCAAGGGTTTGTCTTTAATAGGCTAGGGTTTGCTTTCAGAAAGGGGTAGACGAATCTTATAACTGAATACTTGATTATTAAACGAAGCGGGTTTTGAAACCCGTTTTTCGACGAATGTTACATTGGGGGACATCCTGAGGAGATCGGGGATTTCTGCCAAGAAGGAGGCACCTGTGAATTTCCTTACAGATCCTATGGAAGGGAGATCTACGTTGAGACCAGCGAATCTGCTCGTCTTTGGCTGGGCAGGAGGGAAACATGCTTGTGTGGATCTCACAGGAGTCTCCCCTTAGCTGGTTTAAGGGAAAGTGGGTTTGTAGCAGGACAAGCTATAAGGAAAGCGGAATAAAAAAAGGTGGATAAACACGCTAAAGCCTGTGCTGATAATTAACATGCCTTGGTCACTTTCGCCTTTGACACCTTTGGCTCCTTAGCTCCAGAAGCTATCCGTTTGTTGACTAGGGTCTAAAATGTTGTTTGCTCTTCAAAGGGTGGGGGGGGGGGGGGGGCAAGGGTTTGTCTTTAATAGGCTAGGGTTTGCTTTCAGAAAGGGGTAGCGGCGCAGCTTGTTACTCGTTTACCTTCGAATTTGATGTAACTCAGCCAGTTTTTATATTAATGAAAAAATATGATAAAGCTAAAAAAAAATCGGAATCGTCTATGGGACTTGAACTTAATACCCCCTCTGTAGGTATTTAAAAACTTTGCATTTACTAATGGACCATCACCTCATTGCTTGAGTCTACTATATGCTAAACCGACGTCATTTCAAATATAATAATTATTATATTGGTGTGTAACACTATTTTTCAAGTTGAACAACTAATGTATATAGTGTAACATTCATTATTATACATTGCACGTAACATTTTTTTTAGTAAATTTCCGTTTATTTAATTCAAATTGTGAAAACAACAGTACGGTTCCGCTATAAAGCGGTTTTCACCTAAAAAGCATAGAAATCAATCAAATATCAACCAATGCATATAATGTAGGTGAGAGGTATTTACGCTAATTTATGTACATAAGTATATAGCACACGTAACGACACCGTATAAAATGTTGTAACCACACCTTATTAATGCGTAATCAAACCCATTTCACATCTGGGTACACTACACAAATTTGTTATACTCATACATGCGTCGTGCAAAATGAAATAACTACACCGTTTAATTGATATAATCGCACATTGCATTAAATATTTAAATAGATGTCATTGATGAGTGTCGTGAGTCTCATGCAAAAACCTAATTAACCTAGGTAGCTAGGGTAAGCAGGGTATCGAATCCAGAGGAGTCTGGTGGAAAGTGTTATGGATTAAGCACTGATTAACTATTTGCGAAAATGTAAACTCGGTTGTTTGTTTGTTGATTTAACTAACAAATTACTAAATTGAGTTGTGAACAAATGGAGAAAACAATGGTTCCTCCGGATTTCAGATTCAAAGTAAACTTTGGTTACGTGTTTGACCGTTTACATTCACATAGACATAATTGTATAACCTGATTATTTGATTGTGATACCCAAAGACTACTTACTTCGATAGCATACAATGGAAGGGTTATCATATGAATTACCAATTGCAGTTACTAACCTTAACTCTTATCAAATGTATCCAAATTACTAGAAATCTCGGAAATTGAATGAGTTCGAATTAAGAATTAAAGCAAGAACAATCGTTTACAATCAATCAAATCAAATCAACTGGTAAAAAGTATCGAATGCTTAGATTACCAGATTCTAACAAAGTTCAAAGACATAAACCTAGTTCACTTACAAGAATCCTCCACCTGGAGGAAACCACAAAGAGATTAGCCGCTCATCTCGGTTGTATGATCTTCAGTAGCTTGATGAACGATTGATTGCATCTTTGATCTTATGTATTCGATGAAAGGAATGATGAATGATGGTGAAAGAATGCTCTCAAAAGTGTGTTTTGATCTCCAAATTCCTCCCACCAAGTGTTGTATATCGAGTTAGGGTTTTACAACCCTTTTAATACCTTCAAATAAGCCAAAAAGACGAATTTCTGGAAACCAACCATAAGCTATCGTTTGTGTAACTGATACTTATTTGTTCACCAACCGCATTCCTACTTAGGACCAAATAGTAAATACAAATGTGTTGGACAAATATCCATTTATAAACACATAATTTGGGCTAAATCACTAATGGACGGAAACGTCTCAACTAGCATGATCATGTGCCAAGCAGTCATAGATGGTTTCTCCCAACTGTCCTACTCGAATTATATAACCTAGAGCCCCGGTTTCAAATTTAAAGATTTTCTTCTATTTTATGAGTTTTTATTTGCTTTATTTCCTATATAGAAATGTTTCAAACTTTGTTTCGAGTAATTTATTTCATTTCCAGATTACCAAAATTTTGCTCGACTTGCCTATTTTAGATTTACCCTACAAAGAAGAGTTTAATGTAATAGTTTATTATTTTAGGAAATTTTTTAAATATATTTTCTTTATTTATTTTTGTTTTGAAGATTGGTTAGAATGCTAATTTCGTTTTGGAATTTTAGTTTTTTATAACACCATGTGTTGTCGTTAGTGACACTCACTATCAGTCAAAGACCATTCATTGTGGAGAGGCATGAAGAGAGGGCGTTAAGAATCATGTGGCTGCCACGTAAGCAAGAAGGCGTGGTAAAAAAAACGAAGTGGTGTTGGGCGTGGAAAGGGGTCCGCCTAGTTTATAAAAGTTATCACAAACCACCAATCAACTCACGCCACGTCACCAACCAAATTGCCCCACGCCGGTGATGAATCCCCTGCTTCACACACAACGCCGTTGAAAACGCCAAACACGGGGTGGTTTTGTGAGTGTGGACTAGCCTTCAAGCTTGATTTTCACGCCCAAACTCTATGATCTAAAAGGGATTATTGTTAGTGCAAGGGGAATTGTTTATATTTTGTATGATTAGGTGAAAGGATTTTATTGGCTCTTAATGAGCTATATTGTGACAAATAACAAGCTCAACCCGATCGAGTTTCATTACCTAAAGGCCTGATTTTGATTTTTAATATTTTTCTCCAACTTTTAGCAACTTTCCGTTATGATGTTTTGATCATTGAAACAACACACAAATGATCATTAACTACAATAATTTATGCGTTTATTTAGTTCATTAACTTCAGATTTACGTGTAAATTTTAAATTTAAAAACTTTTACAGCACATGCCAAATTTGAAACGATTTTATGAGGGAGTTTGATCAACGAGGAAGCGTGGATAAGGTCATATGGTATATGGATATAAATAATTGTTATTAAAAATGTTTTTGTTTTTATTTTGTTGCGTTTCCTTTGTATAAGCATCTTAACAATTCAGCAAAGCTTTAAAAAATAAATAGTAAAGTACAGTTTCAGTCCATGGGGTTTACACACAATCACAATTCAGACATCATTTGAAAAAATTCAACAGTTCAGTCCCTCCAGTCCCTTTGGTTATCAATTGCTCGCAATCAAGTCCCTCCCACCAATAACCATTAGTTGACTGTTATTTGACTAAACGGTGTGAAGGGCAGAATGGTCATTTTAGTTGTATCTGAAAGTTGACCAACCTTTTTAATCCCCAACCTCACATGAGAAGCCACAATTCACGAGGGTACGATAAAAAAACCGATAATCTATTTTTGGTTGTGTAGTTTTTGGTTAATCTATTAGGCCATACGTAGTGGTTAATGTCCCTTAAGAGGTATTTTCCGCCACATCAATATTTATAACGCCCTTTAAAATGTGTGTAATGGTTAACCCCCTTCTTAATGCCTCATTTCATCAGTACTTTCCAATTTTGTTATCATCATTGAACATCATACTAGAAATGCCTATTCCTCTTCATGCCCATATAAAGCCTACAGGGGTGGTGTTAGGGGCATTATCAAACCACTTCACGCCCATATAATGCCCCATCACTAATGGTCTTAGTTAACTCAATTTTTGATTGATTTCGGTTCAGATTCATTTGTTTTCAGTTCGGTTTGATTAACGATCCAGTTACTGTTCACCATAAACACTGTTAATCATGTAACATATAAGATCTTTTTAATTAAAAAAAAGTATAGTAATACTATACTTAAATAAAGAGAACAATGCTCGTTTTTATGGTGTATTTATAAAAAAGAATTATTAACGTATGAAAAAGTTATACTTGTTTAAAAATCATAGCAGTAGTTAAATTTTTTAATAAGGGGGTAAAGTGTAACTAATAATCTATCAGAATTTTGGTAAAAATAAAGGATTAAAGTGGAATAAGATGAAGGGATTTAAATGTAAGTAATGATTAAAAGATTAATTTACCTTTATTTTAAGGTTGTATGTCAAGAAAGTTCTTATTTTCTAGGTATTTTAAAATGTCTTTCGCTCTTCCATGTATAGATTATTGAGTTCTTGATGGTTGTCTTATTTAGTTTTATGATACGAATATGGCATACCAAACTACACACGGGACGTGTTGACTTAGAAATTTTGCACTTGAAGTAATTAAATGTCATATTTATATAATATGTATTATGTAACAGGTAACATGCAATCATTATATATTTTAAGCGTAATATTTATTAATAAGTATAAAAAACGAAAAGAAACATACAGATGAACATGATATACTGGTTCACATTAGGCAGATCTAATTTAACATGGACGATCGGCATCCTATGCATTATTTTCTCTCCGAAAATAAACAATTGGGTTTATGACTTAAGTTATGAGATTTATTTATTAACGTGGGCTAGCATATTTAGTAAAGACATATACATTTTAAAGAAGAGATAGATCTCAGGATTAAACTGATAAAGAAAATAATTTAGAGTTATTATTCTAGTTAAACTTACGAAACATTTTTCATTAGCTTAAATTCAAGGAATCCCAAGTGCTATTTTTACAAGCATTTTTTATCTAGTTGTCTATAGCCGGATAATAAGATAGAAATAGCGAGAGAAGTAGGAATCAAGTATCAATAAGTATCAATAATCAGTCCCGAAACTAGCCTATTAAACCAGGGATATCCTAATTTTTTTACCATGCAATCATAAAATATAAAAGAAAACGACAATAAATAAATAAAGTAAAACAAATACCTAACTAACTAGGCCACAATTTCAAGCATATTATATATACATATAATTTGCAACATACATATGCATATTGTTTGTACCATAATGTTTGGTGAGTTGTACCCACTAAAGACAAACTTATATATACAACATACCAATGCATTATGGTTTGTACCATAATGCTTATATATACATATAATTTGTAACACACATATGCATTATGGTTTGTACCACAATGCTTGGTGAGTTGTACCCACTAAAGACAAACTTATATATACAACATACCTATGCATTATGGTTTGTACCATAATGCTTAGTGGGTTGTGCTTATTAAAGACAAACTTTTATGTATAAAAGTAAAATTTTGTCTTTAATAAGCACAACCCACTAAGCATTATGGTACAAACCATAATGCATAGGTATGTTGTATATATAAAAGTTTGTCTTTAATAAGCACAACCCACTAAGCATTATGGTACAAACCATAATGCATAGGTATGTTGTATATATAAGTTTGTCTTTAGTGGGTACAACTCACAAAGCATTGTGGTACAAACCATAATGCATATGTGTGTTACAAATTATATGTATATATAAGCATTATGGTACAAACCATAATGCATAGGTATGTTGTATATTTGTCTTTAATAAGCACAACCCACTAAGCATTATGGTACAAACCATAATGCATAGGTATGTTGTATATATAAGTTTGTCTTTAGTGGGTACAACTCACCAAGCATTGTGGTACAAACCATAATGCATATGTGTGTTACAAATTATATGTATATATAAGCATTATGGTACAAACCATAATGCATAGGTATGTTGTATATATAAGTTTGTCTTTAGTGGGTACAACTCATCAAACATTATGGTACAAACAATATGCATATGTATGTTGTATATATATATATATATATATATATTATATATATATATATATATATATATATATATATATATATATATTTGTACCATAATACTTACTGGGTTGCAATGTTTTAAAAACCGGTTTAAACCGACCGGTTGTACCGGTGAACCATCCAGTACACCCGGTTAAACCACCGATACACCCGGTTAAACCGTTTTTGAGCCAAATTATAATTTGCAACATGCCTATTCATTATGGTTTGTACCATAATGCTTAGTGGGTTGTACCCACTAAAGACAAACTTGTATATATATATATATATATACACACACAAACTATGCGAACAATTGTGTATTTGCAAACTTTGCGAACTAATCCTGGCCATACACGTGCGTAGATCAATGGCCAGGATTTGATGATGAAATACACCAGTGTATTTTATGATTTGATGATGAAATCCTAGCCATACACATGTGTAGATAAAGGGCCAGGATTTGTTCACTCAGTTCGCAAATACACTAGTGTTCACTCTAGAACCCTACCATATATATATATATATATATATTATATATATATATATATATATATATATATGGTAAGGTTCATGCGAGAACCACCTTTATTGTGAGAACCACGAGAACCACCTTTATTGCTAAATAAAATCTAAAAAATAAAAAAAAAAACACTCAATTTTTTTTAATAAAAATCGTTATATTTCGTTACAAAAAAAAACTTTTTTTCAAATAACAGTTGTCCATGCACATGTGTATATGTATCATAACTTCGACAAATTCAGTAATACGTTATCACTAGTAGACAATTGCACTTTAATTTACAATATCATCCATAATACACTCAATTTTACATTAAATGCACATGTGCATCATTATATATAACCATTATATACCGTGTTTTGGTACAAAAAATTTATTATTTTGAATGATGAAGTAGGCTCATATATATGTTTTTTGGTTAGTTATATCTAGTGGTTGATGGGTTCATTATAGTTGTCATTTTATGATGTAATATGTTGATTGGATGGTATAAACGGTGTTGATATATATGTAATAAAGTGAAAATATTGGTATTGGTATTGTATTATAAATGGTAGGAGGTAATGGTATTGTATTATGGATAGTAGGAGGTAATGGAAGTGTATTATGGATGATATGATAGATGAAAGAGAAAGTGTATTCAAAGTAGCGTACCAAAACACCTTATTTCATGTTGATACATATAGATGCACATGCGCATTTCTTATATTGGTAACGTAAAAAGTAGTGTATTACACATGGTAGTGTAAATGAAAGTACAATTGCGAATGTTTGTAATGTATTATGGAATTTGTCAAAGAAATGATGAAAGTGCACATGTGCATGGTAGTGTATTATGGATGGTATGATAGATG
Organism: Scalesia atractyloides; assembly: GCA_947069175.1. Classification (NCBI taxonomy): domain Eukaryota; kingdom Viridiplantae; phylum Streptophyta; class Magnoliopsida; order Asterales; family Asteraceae; genus Scalesia; species Scalesia atractyloides. Next base: position 27,257,376 of record CAMTDV010000025.1, read on the forward strand.
AAAGAGAAAATGTATTCAAATTAGTGTACCAAAACACCTTATTTCAATTGATATATATAGATGCACATGTGCATTGCTAATATTGGTAACGTAAAAAGTAGTTACACATGGTAGTGTAAATGAAAGTACAATTATCTAATGTTTGTAATGTATTATGGAATTTGTCAAAGAAATGACGAAAATGCACATGTGCATGGATAGTTGGTACTCAAAATTTTTTTTTTGAAATTTTTTTATTGTTGAGTAAATATAGCGAATTTTTCAAAAAAAATATTAAAAAAAAATTGGTATTTTTTTGTATTTTTTAGGTAATAATGTTTGTGTTCACACTGGTTCTCGTGGTTCTCGCAATAAAGGGTGGTTCCTAAGGGATCATTGAACAAGGTTATTTATGAGAACACTAGGAACAATTTCCATCCATAGATCATCCTAAATTAAAGGCTAAGATTAGATGAGTTTAAATGATAAGGGAACACAAAATAAAGTAGTAGAAGGGGCATTATTGTAAAAGTATATTTTAAAACCCCCAATCACATAACCATTCAGTAACCCACAATACCCTCTGTTTACCCCTTCCTTAAGAACCTGATCATACGTCGGAAAAATCAAAAACCCGAACATATCTCGAAGACAAGGCCGGCGATGGAGAAGATCCAAGTGTAGGGTTTTAATATGTCACTTATTCCTATTTTGATCTTACATTTGCTCTGCTTTCATTGTGCCTTCTTCTGTTTCCCTGCAAATTGTTAGGGGTTTTAAAGTTGAGGTTAGTGAGAAGTATTTGATTATAGATCTCTTAAGAAAGCATCTATCCTTTGCTTAAATTTCTCAAATTACTACAAGTATAATTTGTCATTTAGCCTTATACATGAATTGAGAGACAATTTCTTTGCTCTTTAAAGTTCTAGGGTTTTAATTTGTGATTTATACCTATTCTGTATACAAATCATAAATTGGGGGGAAGCCAAAATCTCTTTTTCACCACTTTTTTCTCTTGTGGCCAGATTCTCTGATTGTTCTTTATGATTGCAATTGTTGTTTGGTTAGGGGCCTAGGTTATTTATGTATCCTTTTGCTTCATCTTTATGTTGTCTATTTCGCTTAATTTTGTGCAAATGAAGATCAATGTAATGCGATCATATTTAATTCTTATAGGAGGTTTATTGTTATTGTTTACCTTTATCTAAGAGAGTTTTGACCAATGTTTGTTACTTTTTAGTATATTCTAGGTTGCATCTTATGATTTGCTTTGTCTTTGTACTTTACTATGTAGTTTGTAAGAGATTCAGAATTTCTGAAGTACATAGATGATAATGTAATGTGGTTTCAGGAATTCATAAAATTGTTGCTGTTATGGTGTTTGTAAAGAATGATAGATTGCTTAAGGTTCAATTTAGAAGTTGCAGCTAAATTGAAGGAATTAAGAATGCTTGTATATACACATAAAACATGGTACCTAATCCAATTCTAAAAAGCTAGTTGATAAAACATGTCACCTAATGTAATAACAAATGGGGAGCTGATAAAAGCGACGTTAGAACTATCCCTATTTTGATCATTATGCATTAATATGATTTGTTTAATTTTGATTATATGTACTATAAATAGTTTTGTGAATTTTAGTTGAAATCACCAAATAGAGCAGTCACTGGATTAAATAACTTATACACAATGAACTTGCTTCTACCTGCAAGGAGTGGTAGAAAAAATAATAATATATTTGTAGGTTTTCACATGTGTACACCATCATGCTTAAGATAAATGAAACTTAAAAGTAGTTAATATTACTCTGTGTAATTAGGAAATTTACACATGTGCAAGTAAGTTGTTTACATACTGTAAATGTTTTTTAATTATTTTTTATTGATTTAACAGAAGCATCAAGGAGTGACAAACAATATTAAATGTGGAGGGTTTTATGATAAGACACATGGAAATGTACAAGGAAAGTGGTGTGAGGAACTGGGAATACGTCTTTAAACTGAGAAAAACAAGAGATAAAAAGCACAACTAAATTTTTCTTAGAAAGAAATATGTTGGGAAGAATGTACTTTCGAAAGCAAATATTCACCGGAAGAGAAGATGTGATCAAGAAAGCATTGGAGTTGAAGGTTATTGGGAAATTGAAGATGGACTCTCAGATGTTATGCTTTAGATGTTGTTTTAATGTTTTGGTAGTGTTTGATTGTTTTTGTTGTTTTGGATGATTTAAGTTGTTTGAAACTTGATTATATATATTTATTTTGTGTTGGACATGGGTCTTGTATGGCTTTAAGTCTAGAATTGGTTGTTTCTTTAAAGTTCTAGTCTAGCTTGTGGTTGGGGCCTTGTTAGGTTTTAATTTTTAGACCATAGCTAATGGTTTGGGGTTGGTGTCTTCCTTGGGGTATATCCCAGAAAGCCTAACGCCCGTAGGTTGTATATATTTTTTTGTTATCAATTAAATTTACCAGGGTGACGTCCTCTTTTACATAAGATACTATATTGTTTAATTCACAGTTATAGATGTGCAAATCAGCTGCAAATGTGTAAACATGAAATAATTAATTGACAGGTAAAAGTTTGTACATGTGTTAATGAGCTGAATACGTGTTAAACAGAACCAAATCAGTGGCATAGAACAACTTACACATGTGTAGTTCAGCTGAAAATGAGTAAAGCAACGATTTACACATGTGTAATTCAGCTAAAAATGTGTAAAACAACAGTTTACACATGTGTAATTCAACTAAAAATGTGTAAAGCAAAAAAAATGTTAATGAACAAATTTACACATGATTAATACCCCTGAACGTATGTAAATTAAAAGCCAAAAAGTCACGGTGAACAATTCACAGATATATAAAACGTAAAATAAACACTTACACATGTGTAAAACAAACAGTTACACATGTGTATATCACTTGTTGTATTATCTTCACCACCAGACTACACCTTTCCTTTTATAGAGTTCAGGCCCCATCGATACTAATATGGTTTTCGCTGCTTGCTAGTTATAGTGAAAAAAATTACACATGTGTAAGACATATTACATAGGAATATTACATGAGATTTACACCTGTGTAAAACATACACATACACATGTATAATTGACATGCAAAAGTAGTATGTAATTGCCATATGTAACAACAGTTAACACAAACTCTTGATATTATGCTATTTACACGTATGTAATTAAGCTGCAAATACGTAGCATAGTATAACTGATTGGGTATATGTGTATGTGAACACTAACAATAAAATACAAAAATTGTAAAATCCATGAACATAATAAACAAAAAAATGTAAGCAGTATTTGCATGGAATTAATAAAGCGTACAAACTATCTTATATCGTGTTTTAGTGAACCACGAAGATTCAAATCGACTTTTACATCACTGTGGCTAATTGCTTGCTTGGTGGTGCTACTAGGCTTCAACTTCTTCCTTATCGCCATGGGACCAGTAGTACTTAAAAGTTGACCCATTAAAGTCAACACGTGACGCTTGTTGCTAGTGTTAATACTACATCCGCTAGAATTTCTCTTCTTTCCTTATGTTCTTAGTGATATAGGCTTCATCTTGGTTTCTCAAAGTTGGACCTACCTTTTGACCCTCTTAGTCATCATGTCGCTACATTGTAAGCACACATTGCCTCCTTTCTAGTATTGAGAAACAAATTAGGGTTAATGAACAATTTACACATTTATAATACAAATGAACATAGGATAATAGAAATAAATGACAATGAACAGTTTACACATGCGTAATTTAGCTAAAAATGCGTAATCATAAGCAAACAAGCGACTATGAACAATTTACGCGTGTGTAAAATAGACACTTACACATATGTAATACAACTAAACATAGGTAAAACAAAATTAAATGACACTAAACAATTTATGCATTTGTAATACCAATGCAAATGTTTAATCCAAAAATAAACAAAAAAATGCCAATGAACAATTTACGCATATGTAGAACATCCACTTACACATGTGTAAAACAAACACTTTTACAAAATAAAATATGATAACAAACAAGAAAACAAACGAAACACATAATAATATAAAATTGTAAAATCCAACATAAAAATAAAATTTCAAATTCATACAAATGATATATCTTTAGCATTCACTAGTAGAAAACCCGCGTGACGGTAGTACATTTTGCTATTGCAATTGTGTTCTCATTTGCCATTAATTCGTCCTCTGATGGTTAAAATCATGAGACTCATTTGCCTAATTTGATTATTCAAACTATAATAACCCATCATGTTCATCCCTCTTTTATTCCTTGCAATTGGCTAACCTGGTCTTCCAGGATGAAAATGAGAACCTTGAACCAACCCGGTTTTCTGCCTCAACTTCAACTCAATCACACAACTGTATACACACAAAATTGACCAAAAAAGCAACCTTCTTTTCAGCTAAATCAAATCTACCACACAAGTGGAATGTAAAAAAATGTAAGTCGTGCCAAAAATTGAACTTTTACACATAAAACTGACAAAAAACAACCTTTTTTTCAACTGAATCAAATCCACAACACAAGTGACGTATAAACAATGTAAAGCGTTCTTAAAACGGAAACGTTTACACTACATTTTTACATAGAATACTGAACAAAAAACAACCTACTTTCACAAATAGATACGAACACAATAAATAATAAGCCTTAAATGAACTGAATCAACTGAGCCACTAATATCAAAACTCAAGCAATTGAACAAACTTTAGTTGCAAAAAAAAAACACTTTGTTCCCAATTACAGAGAGCACAATCATCATAAGAGTCTTGTTATCCCCCTAATTTCACGACACACACACATTTACAAACTAATTCAATTCAATTGATCACTATACGTACGATTACTTAACAAAATAAACGACAAAAGAAACTTACGTGAACAGTTGATAGACTCATGACTGATAAACCCCATATACGTTGAAGGAATTGTTAATAGAGTTGATTTTTTGATAGCAAACTTTGAATTAAGATGCCTGGAATTGGAATGGTTGAAGATCACATAATGAATCGCTGAACTGGATCTTTGAATCATAAGAATCAGATGAAGAGTTCACGCCATTATTGACCTAATTTCTGAATTTTGATCTTTGATCGTGATTTTTGATTTTGCCAGAGAGTGATTTTGCCTGATAGTGGAAGATGAGATTGGTATAATTACCACTTTAACCTTTTCAATAAAATATAAGGGAGTATAAATGAGTGGGTTGAGAATTGTTCTCATGGTTCTCACAAAAAATGGGTGTTCTCATTTAAACTCTCCCATATATATATATAGGGGAGAGATATCTTGAGAACACCCATTTTTGTGAGAACACTAGGAACAATTTCCATCCATAAATCCTCCTAAATTAAGGGCTAAGATTAAAGGGGTTTAAATGTAGAGGAAACTTAAATAAAAAGACAAAGGGGGCATTATTGTCAAAAACATACAAACCCATCAAAATTTCAATCGATCCCTGTAACAAAAAAATCATTCAATTCAAAATCACAAAGAATCAGACTTCTGATTAGAATAGTGGAATACGAAGAATCATCGTCTTCCTAATGATAATCTTCCGATTAGAACATTGCTATTTCACCCACTTGAAGAATCTAGAGTCAAGCTCTGAAACAATTCATTTTTCGCTCATCTTCTTCAGGTACTGATGTTTGTTGAGATTTGGATCTGATTGATGGTTTGAAATATGATTATTTGGTTTTTGTTAGTTAAGTATGAAATAATTAGGTCTGTTTGGACGTTGATGTGATTTCTAGTTATGTATAAGGAGAATAGGTGGAATTAGGGTTCTTATGACTGCATTGAGGCTGAAATTGTTAGGTTTTGTTTGGACATTGATATGAACTTATTTATAATCTTGGGTAGTTGGGAAGGGGTAACAGGACTATAAGAATCAAAGTTGAGAAAGGACTAGACTGATTAACGCCATATAGGCGTAAACCGGCAAGAATTGTGATTGACGGTAAGTAACTTAGTTGGTAAGTAATTTAATTCCTCGTTGAACAAAGCTTCACAACAAAAGAGTGGGGTTGATTTGAGTATATATATAGTGTCTTATGTTCATAGGTCAACTAAGCTTCTGGGATTACGAATTGATGAATTGTTCTTTAGCTATATGTTATTGTTACTTTTTGTTTATTGATAAAAATGTGTGAGACGATGTGATCAACTTGAGAATTGTGTTGGTATCACGTTTCAGTCTCGGGATTTCCATATGTTTTTACACATATGTAAATCATAATACTTTCAAAAAATAGGCATAAATATGAAGGTTTATATATGTAAATCATAATACTTGGAAAAAAAACATAAATACGAAGGCTTACACATGAGTAAATCATACATATAAAGGTTTACACGTGTGTAATCATAATACCTGAAAACATAGTAAGCACAAATATGAAGGTTTACACATGTGTAAATCATAATACTTTAAAAAATAAGCATAAATATGAAGGTTTACATATGTGTAAATTGTATATATGAAGGTTTACACATGTGTAAATCATAATACCTAAAAAATAATAAGCATAAATGTGAAGGTTTATACATGTGTAAATCATATATATGAAGGTTTACACATGTGTAAATCTTAATACTTTAAAAAAATAAGCATAAATATGAATGTTTACACATGTGTAAATCATAATACTTTTACAAAAATAAGTATAACAAGTTACAAACATCAAAGAAAATATTAAGACATTAGACTTGGTTTTATTCTCAATTGTCGAGAACAACTAGTATTACCTTATCTCATTATTGCAATGTTTTATTTCGTTTCAGATTCACGTGTTTCTTTATTACTTTCGAAGTGTTAAACATCCTAAGTACAAAGAAGTTAGGGCAACAACACCTATAAAGGTTAACATATAAGTCGAGCAACAAAGGATAATACTACAAATTGTGAGGTTTTTGTGTTGCGACGTATGGAACTGTTCTAGGGGAGTTACACAAGAAAATTAAATTGTGGTTTTAGAGACTAAAGATAAAAGCGGGGGAAATTAAATTCATTTACAAAGAAATATGTAGCAAGAATACTTCTTCCTGGCGTAAACAAATTCAAAGAAAAGTTATTGCAGAGCTTGGGAACAAGTAGACGTGATCTTTTGTTTTTTTTTTGTACCTACAACATCAATGTTTTTTTTTAATATTATGAGTTACTAACAGTTGTAAGAAGATACAAAGGTGAATAATGCCCATTTACACCAGTGTTTGAAATATGCTGATTTAGCATCTTGTTTGACAATTCATTTTCGGTGTTTGAAATGTTCAGATTTACATAAATTTTGGCTTTGAAATTTACAAGTTTTGCATATTAGTTTTGCCTTTATAATGTCATATTACATATGTGCATATTAAAAGTATTGTATACATGTGTAATATGGCAAATTACATTTATGTAAAACATACATAGATGTGTGACAGTGAACAATTACACATGTGTAAATTATCTGCACATATGTAAAACAAACACAAATATGTAACAATAAACACTTTACAAGTGTAATTCCACTACATATATGTAAACTAGATACAAATATGCAACAGAGCATAATTTACACATGTGTAATTTAGCTGCCATTGTGTAAAACATACATAGACATGTGACACTGCAGATACACAAATGTGAATATAAATTGACACGATTTAAAACAAACTCATATATAAAACGTAATTAGCTACACATGTACAAATAGTTTTTTTTTTCAAATTATTCAAAGGACCACTAAGATTCAAATCGGCTTCTACTTCGCTACCTTTAGTTGTTTTAGTGGTGGTATTACGAGGCTTCATCTTCATACTTACCTCTATCGGAACAATAGTAACGAAGAGTTGACTCAACGAAGTCAACACGTGACACTTGTTTCTTGTGTTTATGCTACAACCGTTGGATTTCTTCTTTTTTTTCTTTTGTTGTTAGTGATGTAAACAATGGGAACACCAATGGTATCTCAAGGTTGGTTATGGTTGTTTCCCTCTTAGTCACGTCGCCACAACATCATAAAAACATGTCGCCTCCTTGCAATATCAAAGGTCCGTAGCTAGTGTATGACTAGCCTATCCTGAACATTAATTTAACATTACGCATGAGTAAGACAAACAAATGAATAGACATATTATGTTGGATGAATGTATAAGCACGCTTTTATCCAATTGTAACCTTCACCATCTTTGTCACCTTCTTTCCCAAATCAAACTATTTTCGTTCCTCTCTAGTTGTAACCTTCTCCAACTATTAATCCCCACAATGTAATTGCATATTTTAGTAATTTCAATCACATACTTTGATAAATTAAGAGTCAGTAGCACACAAAGCATATTGGTTAAACTGTAAATGCCTAAACCATGAAACAAGTGGTTTTAGAAATAAAATTGAATTAAGCACAAGAAAAGCCTGGAAAACAAGAAGGCCGAGTCAGATAGCGTGCTAAAATAAGTTCTTAAAGAATTGTTCTTGGGTTGAAACATGCAATGTTAAGTAAAAGGGGAGTGGGAGTATTAAAAAGTTAGCACCAGATAAAATAAGCTGGGCAAAATAAACGGGTCGATTCAAATAACAAGTCAAATCTAATAAAGATGGACTCTTGTTGAGACTAGTCATCTAGGAAAATAATTTTTTAATAAATTAGCACTCGATAAGCCTCGCAAAACAAGTGGACAAATCGGACATGGGCCAGACGGGCCTGAACAAAATGAGATTGGTTTGAAATTAGTAATTTTAGAGAAAGAAAACAAGGAAAACCTCAATAGATTAGCACTAGATAGGGCTCACAAAACAAGAGGGTCAGACTAGACAATGGGTCAAAACTTGTTTTGGACAAAACAGGCTCTGGTTGAAAGTTGTCATTTACTATATCTTGAAAAACTGAAACAAATTAGAACCAGAAAAGACTGACAAAACAAGCAGGCCGGGTAGGATAACGGTTAAGAACTGGTCCTCGACAATATGGACTAAGACGGAAACTGGTCATTTTTGAAAAAAAATAATATATAAAAAGAAAACTTAATTTCATGAGTCGGACCTTTCTAACTACCTCAACATCATTGAGAGATATCAGCTTTTCATCCATGAAGATGAGCTCTAGCAACAACGTCCATGTCCTCAACGTTGGTCCTCTCTAACCAACCACCTGACTCCTCCAACGCCTAAATCCGTCACACTCCCACAGTCCATTGTACCTAAAAAAGTTCAAGAAAATCTTATTCACATGTTGTTCCACTTCAAAATATAATGCACAGTTAACATGTTGGAGTCTTGTTATTAGATTCTCATCCCAGTTTACAAATGAACACCTTGCTTGCACCAGTCCTAATTTTTCACTATCCATCAAAATGCCAATCAAATTCACATTGAACTTGCCAAAATAACACATACCAACTGATTGAATCATCAATTTCACTTAAAACACGGAGCACAAACAAAGTTGATTCAATGGCACGAGCTTCACAGATTTTGTATATTAGAAGCAAATCACAAAACTCACTTTGGCATATTAACAAACATGTTATGTGCATTAATAATGATAGAATAATTCATTTCCATGCCCATGTTTTATCCCAAATTCCACAAAATCAAGATACTCACACGGAAAAGATGAATGAATTAACCAAGTAATTAAACAAAAATTGAAACCTGTTGTTTATAAAGGAAATCGTCTCAAAAACAGTGAATCTAAAAATCGAATGAGAAATGAATGATTGAAGAACAATACCTGCAGATCTAGGAACGAAATCGAAGATTAGTGAATCTGAAATTCATTAAACAATATCGATTGAAGAATGGTACCAGAGATGGAATGCGTATGAAGAACTGACAAAATTGAATGAACGTGATGAAGATCATTGGTAATATTGGAAACATGAGATAAAATAGTGAATTATTAAATTACTAATTTAACCTTTTAGTTAAAACCCATGACAAAATTGATTGGCTGAGATTTGTTCTCACTGTTCTAACAAAAGATAGGTGTTCTCATTTAAACCCTCCCCTATATATATACACACACACACCATAATGCTTATTGGGTTGCAATATTTTAAAAACCGGTTTAAACCGGCCGGTTGTACTGGGTGAACAGTCCTGTACACCCGTTTAAACCGCTCGATACACCCGGTTAAACCGTTTTTGAGCCAAATCCAGTATGGTATAAAAACCGAACTTTAAAACATTGGTGGGTTGTATCCACTAAAGACAAATTTGTATATTTATATTTATATAGATAGTAGTATAATTTGCAACAATAGGGATGGGCTCGGTACCAACCGTTACCGAAAATCCCCAAAAGTGGATACCGGTACCAAATATACCCTGCACGGTACGGTTCGGTACCGGTATTTGAGGGTAAAAACCGGTACCAAACCGGTACCGAAAATATACCCGGTTCGGTTAATTCAGTATCAGTACCCGTTACCATTTGCTCATCCCTACATTTAAAGGCATAAGGATGTTGTACACTTTACTTTGGTGTTTTTCATGCATCAATTTCTTTCATTTTGGGTTTGATTTTATTATAAGCTTTTAAAATAGTGGCCACATATTTTTTCATATCTAGTATTTATATGTGTTTGACATTTGTTTCTTTCGCTCTTTAAAACCCAGACATGTCTTCGTTATCTCTTTCTCTTAGATCTCTTACTATCTCTGAAACTCTCTCTCTTAGTTGCAGACACTTTCCGACGAGTATTTGTCTGCCATTTACGGAACTTACGCGGTCGTATTTTGTAGAGAGAGGGATATCAAATGGGTTTCTAGAAAGAGTAATAGAGCGAGATGGCACGCTTTTAGCCCCCCGCCGCAACGTGGGGAAGCTTACATCTAGTTGTTAATAATTTGGGCAATTGGGCCACTATTCAATCGGGCTCCTTTATTCTACTAGTTTGGGTTGGTTAGCGTATCATTGTATTATTTTTGGGGTATCCTTGGTAAAAAACCGAAAAAATACTCTACGAATACGCACTTGAGCAGTAGCCCGTGCTACGGCTGCTAAAGCATTAAGTCCGCCCCTATCAGTATCAATGAACCTAGTATGTGTCACACCCCGACCCGCAGCGAAAAAGGTGATCGGGGCATGATTGGGTTTTCATCAAAGCTCATGACATTTATTATAATGTTTCATATTTATTATTACAATTTACAAGGAATCCTATAATCAAATCAAACAAATACAACATGTTCTATTCATCCTTCTAAACTTCATTATTTTTCTTCTAAGGCAATTTCCTATGTTTTCCTTGCTTTATCCTGTTCACCTGTATCATGTGTAAAAAATGGTTTTTGGGTCAACAAAAGTTGGCAAGTGAATCCTATGAAAAACCTTTAAACAAGTTTATTGAATTGGTTATAAAATAAAGCGTATAACCACATATGAGTAAATGTAGATGTAAAGTTATTCACAAACACTTAATATTAAATAATGCACACACATACAATAATAGATTGTTTTGAGGCACGCGTTGTTCAACTCGTCTCCCTACGAGGAACTGATGGCCTAATGAATGAGTTTTGAGGCACGTGTTGTTTATGAACTGATGGACCTAATGAATGTGTTTTAAGGCACGCGTTGTTCAACTCGTCTCCCATGAGGAACTGATGGGCCTAACAAGTAATTTGCATACAACTTGACAATATGTAATACATAACTACGAACAATATTTACATTCTAAGTTTAGATCATAATATGGTATAGCACGAGTTTGAATAAATGAATTAGTTTAAGCGACACATGATACAACCCAAAACGTGAAAGGGGAATTGTAAGAATTCACTCACAGTGGTTGCGTTTCTTGGATTGATGATGAATGCGCACGAATTTGGATTTAACCACGAGAGAAACTAACCTTGATAATAACATAACGGTTCGGTAAATAAGCGGATTTTATTAATCAATTTTAGTAGGATTTTTGGATATATTTTTGTGAGTTTAAGGCTATTTTCTAACTTTAAAAACGTTATTTTAAGTATTTTTAATTGATTTTTAAATTAAATAAATAAATAATAAAAAATAAAAAAATAAAAAATAAAAAATAATGTTGACTTTTTGACTTTGACCGTTGACCAGGACTGTTGACCGTTGACCGGTTCGGTCGAGTATATATTTGCACTGAGTGAGACTCGAACCCGTGACCTCCCGTACGCGTGCACGCAGCTCTACCAACTGAGCTACGTGTCTAACCCGAAATATTTCTGTTTTTAATTATATTTATACACTATTTAAGTTAATCCGAAAATCATTTATTTTAAAAAGAATTTAATGGTATCGACTCGGTGCTCTCCACAGGTCTCGAACCCGGGACCTGTGGTTTAGTTTGGCACACAGTCCACCGCTGGACTGTGTGTCTAACTTGGTAATTATTCTGGTTTTTATTATACTTAACATCTTACTGCGTTTGGATCCGGTTCGGTTTAAAAAAAGAACATTTTTATTACAGCGAATGTGCGTGTGTCAAGGATCGAACTCGGGACGTATGCGTACTGTTTGCACACAGTCCATCGCTGGACTGTGTGTCTAACCCGTTTATAATACCGATTTTAATTAATCTTATATCATACACGACTTCGTCTTCTTCGTTCAAAACACAGACAACGGATTAAACCAACTGTTTCTTGTTTAATTCGGTTAACGAATATTATGAGCAATTGAAAGGTAATGAACGGAGAGGGTTTGGGGAAAGAAAGTACCGGAACAGGTCGTCGTTTTCAGAACTCCGGCAAGGATCGCCGGCTCTGTTTTGTGAGCTTCCTCTGTTCGGGTCAAATAACAGTTTTGATTGATTAGATATAAAATTGAATTACTGAGAAACGATTATCAGGATGTTTAGATGATCATACCGATTAACAGCGAGATTCTGAAATTCCAGAAGTTTTCCGGCGAAAACAGAAAATCCGGCAATGTCGTCTGGGGTTGATTCTGGGTGACGGAGTGATGTTAGAATTTGTCTAATAATGGAATGAAACAGAAAAAGTCGAGGTATTTACCGTGTTGATGAAAGTCTCGGTTTTCAGGCGACTTGCAGAGAATTCCGGCGAGTGAAATTGATTGAAGAATCGGTGCGATTTTGAGCGAAAAGTTTACGAGAGGCTAGGGTGTGCATTTATAGGGAAGAATCAGGTTGAATTGGGTCTGTTTCTAGTCTCGATTCATTGGTCAGCCGTTCTCCGGCGGTTACGACGGATGTCGCGGAACTGGACATCGGTTATAACCGATGGCGTCGTTAATTCTTACGTTAAGTCAAAAGTAACCGTCGATAATTGGCGAAATCGTCGGATTTTCCGGCGTCTGCGGATTTGGGCGCGCTGTTGACTGGGTTTGATTTTCCAGTTTTATTATATGTATTAATTTTAAGTGGCGGAGTGGTTGGATGGATGTGAGTTAAGACTTTGTGAAACTCTCGGCTGACCCGGGTTCGAAACCCGGCATCAGTAATTAATTTTTATTTCACTATTTTTAATACATTTTCAAATATAAATTTTATATTCTAATATACTTATTAATTATGTATCGTTTAAAATTAATTTAAGCATTAAATACGCAACGAAATTTTTAACTAGTTGTTCGGTTAATAAACGAAGCGGGTTTGGTTAACCCGGTTTTTTACGGATGTTACAGTATGGACAATGTATAACTATTTTCATTTGTATGTTCTTTTTTAAATCTATAATCACGAATCGATGACTTAATTTTAAGATTCATACATAGATTAGTTGGTTGGCGGAAGACGCGTGAGAAAGAGAATAAGGTGTTGTTTGTTTTTTTGTTAAAAGAGCTTTAGAACCTCTTTTGTCTTCACTAGGCAGACCACGCGCAGACATAGGGGTCTGCAGCTTGTTTGTTTTTTAGAAGAGGTTTCACTAAAAAAACCTCTTCCCCACCTCCTTGTGGTTCAAACCTAGCCCTATGTCTTCAATCTCTTCTCAAAAAAAACACACAGAACCTAATCCTAAACACACAGCCGCAACCTCCTCTCCTGCGACCTCCACCTCCGGTATCACCGCATCCCCACCGGACCTCCACCTCCGGCGCCACCAGCTCCCCATCGGCTCCACCTCCTCGTCGACCTCCACATCTACCGCACCCCCTATTCCTCCTCGATCACCACCGCCGCTCCACCCCCTCCAGCTCGATCTCCACCACCGCCGCTCGACCTCCATCCCACTCGATCTCCACCGCCTCCACTCGACCTCCACCCTCGCTCGATCTCCACCGGCTCCACTCGATCTCCACCGCCGCTCGATCTCAGGTCAGGTGACTTTGTTTGTTTGTTATAGAAATACGATTTAGTTCTTGGCTGAGTTTTGTTAAATTTATATGTAGTTTTTGGTGGTTGGATACTGATATTTTCTTAAATTTATGTGTAGTTTAAGATGTATTAAGGTTAATTAATTGTATTTATAATCTAAATTTCGCTTATGCTTATAGATGTTTTGGAATATAGATGTTGGGTGTTTTGGAATCTTTCGTTTCGCGTATGCTTATTGATGAATCGTTTAATTGAGGATTGCAGACGTAAAGAAACAATCAGTCTTCTTCTTGCAGACTGCAGACATTTGGTCCAACACTTCTGCTACAGATGTCTGCAGATGTGGTCCGCATACTGCTGACATTTTACCTCAGAAAAAACAAACAACACCTAAATCTCAATTTGATTTTGAAGATGTTTTTTTATCATTATTATTTTTCTAAATAGCTAAAGTTGTGCATCATGGTGATTGAACCCATGACCTCTCCTATCCAAAGTCCTTCCGTAGTCGTAGGTGGTATAGCGCCACCCCCTGCCATAGCGCCTTATCGCGCCGCCACACACTGCCCCGTGTGGCGCCATACAATGCATGTAACATCCGTCAAAAACGGATTTACCAAACCCGCTCCGTTTATCAACCGAACAGTCAGTCAAAATTTTCGTTGCGAATTTAATGCCCAAAATAATTTTAAACGATACGTAATCAATTATTATACAAGAATATATAATTAGTTTTTGAAAAACTGTCAAAAATCGCAAAATAAAAATATAATACCTCTGCCGGGTTTCGAACCCGGGTCAATGAGCGGTCCGGATACAAGACTTAACACACACACACAAACCACTGCGCCACTTGTTCTGTTTGGTAAATATTGAAACCACTTAATTCATAAAGTGACATAACGAATTCAAAAACCGGCGCCCAACAGCTCAGTCGTCGGAATCCCGAAAATCTCGCGAGTTTTTAACACCATTTTCAGTTATAACGTAAATCATTATTAGAACATCGGTTATAACCGATGTTTGAAGTCCGCGACCAAACCATAACCGCCGGAGTTTTTATGATTTACGAATACAGTCGGAAATCAGACCAAGTGCATCTCGATTTCTCCCTATAAATTCACCCTCAACCCATTGAAAACCTTTTCGCTCAAAACCACACTCTTTCTCGGCGAAAACTCCCTCGCCGGAACTTTTCTGTTCGTCGCCGGAAAACCGATTTCCTTATTTCTGAACCTCACTGAGCCTCTGAGCTTATACCGGAGATACCCACACCCTTTGTAAGCTTCCTGGAGACTCGCTGCTACAAGGAACTCGTCGCCAGAAGGAATTGCTGTCGCCGGAGTTCTGCCGGAAAACAGAGGGTCCAGTCGGTATACCTCTTCACTTATTTTCTTTATCTTTTCACCCTTATCTTACCTTAATGAACTGTAAAACGCTAATGAAACTTGAATAAAAACTCGAACCAGTCAGACATTATAACTGATTATAACTGGATGAAGAAGACGATGTCACCGCTGTAACATATATGTATAAAATAAATCAAGAAATTACTCGGGTTAGACACACAGTCCAGCGGTGGACTGTGTGCACGTTAAACATTCAAAGGTCTCGAGTTCGAATCCCGTTTCACACACGCTGCCTTAATAAAAAATCATTTTTGTTAAACTGAACCGGAGTCGTCACAGTTATGTGTTAAGTATATTAATAACCGGAATAATAACCAAGTTAGACACACAGTCCAGCGGTGGACTGTGTGTTTGTTTATATCGCAGGTCACGAGTTCGAGTCCGGTCCTCTGCACCGACTCGAACAATTATCTATTCTTTTTAATAAGGCAGAAAAGGAAATAACTAAATTGTATTTAAGTATAATAAAAATCGAAATATATAACATGTTAAACACACAGTCCAGCGGTGGACTGTGTGTTAGATTAAACCACAGGTCCCGAGTTCGAGACCTGTGGAGTGCAAGTCCGGTTCGCTTAAAACTGTTTTTAAAATAAAATGATTTTCGGTTTAAACTAATTAATATATATATATAATTAAAATCAGATTTATAACGGGTTAGACACGTAGCTCAGTTGGTAGAGCTGCGTGCACGCGTACGAGAGGTCTCGGGTTCGAGCCTCACTCAGCGCACTTGTATTCCGAATCGAACCGGTCAACGGTCAGGTCAACGGGCTGGTCAACGGTCAGAAAAAAATCAAATTTTTTATTATTTTTATTTAATTATTTTAATTAAAAATCAATTAAAAATACTTAAAATAACATTTTTAAGGTTAGAAAATAGCCTCAAACTCACAAAAATACACCCAACAATCCTACTAAAATAGATTAATAAAATCCGTTTACTTACCAAACCATAATGCGATTATTCTAGGTTAAACTCACTCGTGGTTAAAACCACTTCGCGTGCATTCAACATCATCAACCGAACGCACCCACTGTGAGTGAATCTTACAACCTCCCCTTTTAAATTACACGTTTTGGGGTATGTCATGTGTTATGAAAATAATTAATTTATTTATTTAAACTTGTGCCATACCACATCATGACCTAAACTTAGATTGTTTTTATTGTTGTGAGTTGCTTATTGCCTTTTTGTCAAATTATATGAAACTCATACATTAAGCCCATCAGTTCCTCGTGGGAGACGAGTAGAACAACGCGTGCTTCAAATCAAATTCATTATTGTTCATGTGTGTATCATTGAGTTTAAATTGTTTGTAGTTGTGTCATTCATATTATCATGTTTATGCAATTCAATCATCAGGCCCCTCAGTTCCTCGTGAGAGACGAGTTGAGCATCGCGTGCCTCTAATTGTTCCATTATTATTCATGAGTGTTTCATTTAATATCTTATGATTGTCGATTAAGTTACATCTATTTTTACTCATGTTCGGTTGTGCACATATTTCATAATCAATTTAAATAAATTTGTTCAAATGTTTTCCATAGGATTCACTCGCCAACATTATGTTGATCCAAAAACCTTTTTACACATGATACAGGTGAACAGGTTGAAGCAAGGAAAACATAGGATATGCCTTAGAAGAGAACAAAGAAGTTTAGATTGTTAGTTAGAACAGTTGTAACCTTTCTTGTAAATTTCCATTTAATTTGTATTAAAGAATATGAAACGCATAATAAATGTCATGAGCTTTGATGATAACCCAATCATGCCCCGATCACCTTATCCGCTGCGGGTCGGGGTGTGACAGATTGGTATCAGAGCCATGACTATAGGGATATAGGATAGGTTATTAGACCCTTAGAGCCTATACTATAGTCTGCCTAAATTTTAATTGATTAGGTGGTTACATACAAACTTGTGATATTTATTTGTTTCATATTTGTTTACATTTCAGTCAAACATACATGCTCATATACATATTCATTATACATATATACATATTCATTATACATATATCGATGTTCATGTATTCAATTTATTTTCATACTCTCATTATCCAAAGATTTTGTGCAATTTTCAAATCTCATCAAAGTAAGTTCTGCGACGGGCATGTAGTAACTGGAAGGGTACAAGTACCGGTAGTCGGAACGTCCTTTCTAGGCTGGCATTTGTATAAATCCAATATAACGGACCAGTTTGCCTACCTGGGGACCAACGATGAGAGTACGAAGGACCTATTAGGCCAAAGCATGCCACACCAAACGTCGTTCGAACTAACCCTACTTTGAGTTGTCACCGTGTCTACACCTGGACACATTCCGAATATCACACGTTGTATACATATTTCTCGATTTTCTCCGGTTTTTGTGTATGCAACCTGGCAAACCCGTGCGAACCATATGAAAAACCGGTATTCATGGGGGCCCACATGATTACACAGGCAAAGTATGGCGGCATGTAGGGCCTAACAGCGAGCAAACCCAAGACATCCCATGGATGTAGTAATTTATTTATCTATAATTATTTTATGAATGTTCGTTCTTGAATGCGACCCATGATCTCAAAAGCATCCAACTCATACTCTTGTCATGTATTCCTTGTAGATGTCTTCTAACCTCGCCCGTAGGAAGACGAGAGCAAGAAAAGCCCGCGAGCGCATGGCTGCCTTAATCGCTCAACAAATGGCTGCCGTAATACCCAACATTGTAATCCAAGTTCAACAAGCACTTACCGTTAATCCTGTCAATCAAGCAAACCAAAACATTTTCAACTCTTCCCCAAATACCACTAAATGCACCTACAAGCATTTCAAATCATGCGACCCTCCGAAATACAAAGGGACTGAAGGCGTCACCGCTCTCCTCCATTGGTTTGAAGAAATGGAGAACACATTTCTAAATTGCGATTGCCCTGACGATCGCAAAGTGCGATATGCTACCGGTCGATTATATGGGATAGCACTTACTTGGTGGAACACAGAGAAGGCCAAACGAGGTGTGGAAGATGCTATGTCCCTAACTTGGAACGAATTGAAGGAAATCATGAACAGACGATTTTGCCCGAGGAGCGAAATCAAGAAGTTAGAAGATGAATTTTACTCATTGAAGCAAGTGGAAGGAGACCACATCACCTACAACAAAAGATTCCTTGAGTTACATCAAATGGTTCCCAACATGTTCACTCCCCTCTACCGATTGATCGAGCACTACATTCGTGGTCTTCCGTCAAAGATTCAAGACCCTGTAATAAGTGCCAAGCCTGCAACTTTGGAAGCAGCAATGGAGCTAGCAACAGAGCTCACCGAGAACCGAATTCGAAACAAAGACTTCCAGGAGGAAAAGAAGAAGGATAAAGAAACGACTGAAACCTCCGACTCCACCCAAACCGAATCCCCTTCTCAACCCAATCCTAAGAGAAGAAGAGTCGGGCGACTTTTCGCTGCTACCCAACGAAATCAACCAGTTTTACACGCCATACCCATCCGAGCTATCCCAATCACCCAAGTGGCACCCAACTCAGCTTACCCAAATAAGAAACCATATCTTGGACCTCACCCTCGATGCAACAACTGTTTTTATCACCATCCCCTTACCTTACCTTGCCGACTATGTACAACTTGTGGACACTATGGTCATTTGAGCAATGTTTGTCGCACCTTTCAAAACCAAACCTTTTCCCCTACTCAAAACATGGCCCAAACTTATCACCAATCCCAATACCCCATGTTCCCATATGCGCGAGCCTGTTTCAATTGTGGCGATCCTACCCACTTTAGAAACACATGCCCTCAATTGGTTAACGTTATCAACACTCAAGCCCAATCAAACCCAGTTAACCAAGTAAACCAAGAAAACCCAACCACCATGCCACCAGCAAGAGAAAGAGTCTTCAATATCAACGCAAATCCTGTCGAAGATAATGACGGCCCAAGTGAAGATACTCAACTAGTCCTCTTCGCTGAAGATCCAGATTCAACTCCTATCGTTTAGTTTTATGTTTTTCTTTATCACATGTGTAGACTGTTAGAATAATTATGGTATATTATATATTATATATTGTTTTCAGTATATGCTTTTGCCGAGGCCGCAGCTCCCCATCCATCGAGGTTGAGTTTGATCCCCATTTTATTATGCGGTTGATCAGGGCGTGCCCGCACGATCGGCTCCGTTTGTTTGAGCCTTGATCGGTTATTTCATTTTACATTTCAATACATGCAATACGTTCGGCTCCGTTTGATTGAGCCTTGAGCGCACATTTCAATTTACATTTCCAGTTCATGCAATACGTTCGGCTCCGTTTGATTGAGCCTTGAGCGCACATACAATTTCATTATCAGTATCTTGTGGTTGTGGTGTTTGTAGTAGAGTCGCATCGAACTAACCATAACTTGCGGATAAAGTCAATGAAAATTTGACAAGGATATGGTGGATACGCCGATGGTACTTCCTATATATAAGTATTCTTGTCAAATGATCGGAGGCATTATCAGGCGGTTATGAGAGGTTCCATGCATAGGCTGTTTGTGTGATGGTTGTTTAGATTAAGTTGTTCAATTTCAGTACATTCAATACGTTCAGCTCCGTTTGATTGAGCCTTGAGCGCACATACAATTTCATTCAATACGTTCGGCTCCGTTTGATTGAGCCTTGAGCGCACAGACAATTTCATTATCAGTATCTTGTGGTTGTGGTGTTTGTAGTAGAGTCGCATCGAACTAACCATAACTTGCGGATAAAGTCAATGAAAATTTGACAAGGATATGGTGGATACGCCGATGGTACTTCCTATATATAAGTATTCTTCTCAAATGATCGGAGGCATTATCAGGCGGTTATGAGAGGTTCCATGCATAGGCTGTTGTGTGGTTAAGTTATTCATTTTCAGTACATGCAATACGCTCGGCTCCGTTTGATTGAGCCTTGAGCACACAATTTCAATTTCAGTACTTTCAATACGTTCGGCTCCGTTTGATTGAGCCTTGAGCGCACATCCATTTCATTTTCAGTACATGCAATACGATCGGCTCCGTTCGATTGAGCCTTGATCGCACAGATATATTTCATTTCAGTATTTTATGTTTGTTGTGTTGGTTGTAGAAGTTATAGGACTAATCATAATTCACTGATAAAACTAATGAAAATTTGACAAGAATATGGTGGATACGCCGCTGGTACTTCCTATATATAAGTATTCTTGTCAAAGGATCAGAGGCATTATCGGACGGTTATGAGAAGTTCTATGTAGGATTTATTAGTTTCTTGGTAACCAATCATAACTTGTGGATAAAACTAATGAAAATTTGGCAAGAATATGGTGGATACGCCGTTGGTACTTCCTATATATAAGTATTCTTGCCAAAGGATCAGAGGCATTATCAGGCGGTTATGAGAAGTTCCATGTAGGATTTAGTATTGCCTTGGTTGGAATTTGTGTTACATTTATATCATCATGTTATTTAAAGAGATTGGATTGTGTTCCATTTCTACATAAACTAACCTCTCCATCATAACAAACGAGAGAGGAACTTCCACCATTCAAACATATATGCTATCAGAATGTGGAATCAAATATTTGCTGTTGTGTTTATTCATGATCAAATATTTGCTGATGTGTTTATTCATGTTCGAATATTAGCTGTTGTGTTTACTTATGTTCAAATATCAGCTGTTGTGTTTTTATTTATGCCCCATGTAGGTTGTAGTGTTAGAAGTTTTGCCTTAGGATATAACCGTACTTTCCCAAACATATCTAAACTCTTATGCACGATATCATTTTAGCAAATCATTTCTGCTTATCAATACTTATACAGTAGGCAACAAAAAGCGATTCCTGAATAGGGTACTTAACCCTTACAAGGAACGTTACCGCCTCGAACAAAAACTTAAACCTTTATTTTTCTAAGCATACAACTGTCAAACAAAACATCATCATTCTTTTAGTCAAATATATCACAATTTAAATTTCGGGACGAAATTTCTAAAAAGCAGGGGATACTGTAACATCCGTCAAAAACGGATTTACCAAACCCGCTCCGTTTATCGACCGAACAGTCAGTCAAAATTTTCGTTGCGAATTTAATGCCCAAAATAATTTTAAACGATACGTAATCAATTATTATACAAGAATATATAATTAGTTTTTGAAAAACTGTCAAAAATCGCAAAATAAAAATATAATACCTCTGCCGGGTTTCGAACCCGGGTCAATGAGCGGTCCGGATACAAGACTTAACACACACACACAAACCACTGCGCCACTTGTTCTGTTTGGTAAATATTGAAACCATTTAATTCATAAAGTGACATAACGAATTCAAAAACCGGCGCCCAACAGCTCAGTCTTCGGAATCCCGGAAATCTCGCGAGTTTTTAACACCATTTTCAGTTATAACGTAAATCATTATTAGAACATCGGTTATAACCGATGTTTGAAGTCCGCGACCAAACCATAACCGCCGGAGTTTTTATGATTTACGAATACAGTCGGAAATCAGACCAAGTGCATCTCGATTTTCCCCTATAAATTCACCCTCAACCCATTGAAAACCTTTTCGCTCAAAACCACACTCTTTCTCGGCGAAAACTCCCTCGCCGGAACTTTTCTGTTCGTCGCCGGAAAACCGATTTCCTTATTTCTGAACCTCACTGAGCCTCTGAGCTTATACCGGAGATACCCACACCCTTTGTAAGCTTCCTGGAGACTCGCTGCTACAAGGAACTCGTCGCCAGAAGGAATTGCTGTCGCCGGAGTTCTGCCGGAAAACAGAGGGTCCAGTCGGTATACCTCTTCACTTATTTTCTTTATCTTTTCACCCTTATCTTACCTTAATGAACTGTAAAACGCTAATGAAACTTGAATAAAAACTCGAACCAGTCAGACATTATATCTGATTATCCGTGGATGAAGAAGACGATGTCACTGCTGTAACATATATGTATAAAATAAATCAAGAAATTACTCGGGTTAGACACACAGTCCAGCGGTGGACTGTGTGCACGTTAAACATTCAAAGGTCTCGAGTTCGAATCCCGTTTCACACACGCTGCCTTAATAAAAAATCATTTTTGTTAAACTGAACCGGAGTCGCCACAGTTATGTGTTAAGTATATTAATAACCGGAATAATAACCAAGTTAGACACACAGTCCAGCGGTGGACTGTGTGTTTGTTTATATCGCAGGTCACGAGTTCGAGTCCGGTCCTCTGCACCGACTCGAACAATTATCTATTCTTTTTAATAAGGCAGAAAAGGAAATAACTAAATTGTATTTAAGTATAATAAAAATCGAAATATATAACATGTTAAACATACAGTCCAGCGGTGGACTGTGTGTTAGATTAAACCACAGGTCCCGGGTTCGAGACCTGTGGAGTGCAAGTCCGGGTCGCTTAAAACTGTTTTTAAAATAAAATGATTTTCGGTTTAAACTAATTAATATATATATATATAATTAAAATCAGATTTATAACGGGTTAGACACGTAGCTCAGTTGGTAGAGCTGCGTGCACGCGTACGAGAGGTCTCGGGTTCGAGCCTCACTCAGCGCACTTGTATTCCGAATCGAACCGGTCAACGGTCAGGTCAACGGTCAGAAAAAATATCAATTTTTTTATTATTTTTATTTAATTATTTTAATTAAAAATCAATTAAAAATACTTAAAAATAACATTTTTAAGGTTAGAAAATAGCCTCAAACTCACAAAAATACACCCAACAATCCTACTAAAATAGATTAATAAAATCCGTTTACTTACCAAACCATAATGCGATTATTCTAGGTTAAACTCACTCGTGGTTAAAACCACTTCGGGTGCATTCAACATCATCAACCGAACGTACCCACTGTGAGTGAATCTTACAACCTCCCCTTTTAAATTACACGTTTTGGGGTGTGTCATGTGTTATGAAAAATAATTAATTTATTTATTTAAACTTGTGCCAAACCACATCATGACCTAAACTTAGATTGTTTTTATTGTTGTGAGTTGCTTATTGCCTTTTTGTCAAATTATATGAAACTCATACATTAAGCCCATCAGTTCCTCGTGGGAGACGAGTAGAACAACGCGTGCTTCAAATCAAATTCATTATTGTTCATGTGTGTATCATTGAGTTTATATTGTTTGTAGTTGTGTCATTCATATTATCATGTTTATGCAATTCAATCATCAGGCCCCTCAGTTCCTCGTGAGAGACGAGTTGAGCATCGCGTGCCTCTAATTGTTCCATTATTATTCATGAGTGTTTCATTTAATATCTTATGATTGTCGATTAAGTTACATCTATTTTTACTCATGTTTGGTTGTGCACATATTTCATAATCAATTTAAATAAATTTGTTCAAATGTTTTCCATAGGATTCACTCGCCAACATTATGTTGATCCAAAAACCTTTTTACACATGATACAGGTGAACAGGTTGAAGCAAGGAAAACATAGGATATGCCTTAGAAGAGAACAAAGAAGTTTAGATTGTTAGTTAGAACAGTTGTAACCTTTATTGTAAATTTCCATCTAATTTGTATTAAAGAATATGAAACGCTTAATAAATGTCATGAGCTTTGATGATAACCCAATCATGGCCCGATCACCTTATCCGCTGCGGGTCGGGGTGTGACAATGCATTCCGGCCTCCTCGTGAAGATTATAACGGCGTGTAGTTACTCCTTTCACACACACACATATATATAAAATTCCTAATTTGATTAATATTAATATGAATTTACATCGAGATAGATGGTAAACAGACAACAAGCTGCGATTTACCCCCTTTTGAATAGCAAAACTAAGTCTTTTAAAAACTACGTCCACAGATCTCGGGGTCATAACATTACTATGCATGACCCTTTGAACTCGACTAAGAAGGTCCACAGTCTGTGACGCCAGGAAACCAACAGTATCAAAAGCAAATGGGATATAACCCCACTACACACCCATGTGATATAACCCCCCTTCTCTTACGCAAATGCTACGTGTTAAATAACTCCACATGATGTCGGGGGGGGGGGGGGTGAAGGGGAGCGACCACTACACATGGCCTAAGCTCTATCTAACTCACTAAGACCACTGGCTATTTCTAAGTGGATACCTGATTACTGTTATTTTTTTGAAACTTTGTAGAAATTTGTAATACAAACAATTATACAGATCTATGAACAACAACAACAAGAATCAAACAACAAAAATAGCGACAAAATCGGTGACCAAAACTTTTATTGATTATCCAACCCAAAAACACCCCCAAACCCTAGATCTTACCAAAGTAAGATCTGAAACAGATAACAACAATACACAGATCAACTGATGAACTATCGGTTGATCAAAACATAGAAACGATACAGATAATACAACAGATCTTCAATCAGATCTTCTCAAACAGAGATCAACAAGATCTCAAACCCTAACAACTAGAGAGAGAAACAAGAGAGAGAAACTGAGAGTGATAATTGAGTCGGTATTACGCCAACAGAACAACTCCACCAACTTATACCCAGACATTTGTTATGTTTATGTTCCACTTTGCACCCCTGAGCTTCTTTTCTTTTAATCACGACCACAATAACCTTTCATTCAGATCCACTAAGTTTCCTCAATTGACTTGAAAGCCTTTCATTTAACAACACCTGACAACAACTCACAAACAGAATTACAACTACATAACAAACATAATACCAACTGAATGAGTTATTTTAACATCCCCCCTTCATTCAATTGGGAGAACATGTCAACCAGACCAATTTTATTACAAAACTCTTAATGTTGAACAAATCCCAAACCTTTTGTAAACAAATCTGCCAATTGATTCTCAGAATCAACTTTAACAGTATTAATCACTCCATTTACAACTTTTTCCCTTAAGAAATGTAAATCAAGCTCAAAGTATTTTGTCCTCTCGTGAAAGACAGGATTAGCTGCTATAGATATAGCAGTTTGACTGTCACAGTATAAATCAACAGGTAACTGGCACTCAACATCTAATTCTTTTAACAAGTTTTTTAACCATATCAACTCACAAGTAGCAGAACACATTGCACGATACTCTGCTTCTGCAGTTGATCTAGAGACTGTACTTTGTTTCTTGCTTTTCCAAGAAACAAGACATTCTCCTAAGAAGATACAAAACCCAGTTACAGATTTTCTGGTGGACAAACACTTTGCCCAGTCAGAATCTGCATACCGTGACAAGTTTAACTTGTCAGATTTTGTGAACCAAATCCCTTTACCTGGACTTTGTTTTAAATACCTTAGTAATCTTAGTGCAATACTCAAGTGAACATCAGTTGGTTTATGCATGAACTGGCTGAGAAATTGAACAGCATAACTAATATCTGGTGTAGTTAAAGGCATGTATATTAGTTTGGCTATCAATTTTTGGAAGCCAGTTACATTTTTTAAGTCCTGTTGGTTTTTTGCAACTTTAGATGTCACAATATAACTTTGTTCAATAGGTGTACTTATTGGTTTACATCCCAAATACCCAAACTCACTTAACAACTCTTAGCAGTATTTTCTCTGACTTAGACACACATTATTTTTATCATATAATACTTCAATACCAAGAAAATACTTTAAAATTCCTAAATCCTTAATCTTAAAACTATCACTTAACAATTTTTTTACTCTACCAATCTCAGATTTAGAATTTCCAGTAACAACGATATCATCTACATACACAAGTAACGCCATAAACATAGAGCTTTTACATAAAACAAACAGAGAATGATCACACCTACTCTGAACAAAACCAATTTCAATTAACACACTTGTTAACTTTTCATTCCATTTTCTATGGGCTTGTTTAAGCCCATACAAAGATTTAACAAGCTTATACACTTTAGTTTCGTTATTTGAATAATAACCTGGGGGAAGTTTCATATAAACCTCCTCATCAATTTTCTCATACAAAAAAGCATTATCAACATCCAGTTGGTACATTGGCCAACTATTTTGTACAGCAATTTTTATTAAACATCTAATGGTAACCATTTTTACCACAGGAGAGAAGGTCTCTCCAAAGTCAAGGCCTTCTCTTTGATTAAACCCCTTTGCTACTAACCTAGCTTTGAATCTCTCAACTTCACCATTAGATTTGTACTTGACTTTAAAGACCCACTTAGAACCTATAGCCTTCCTATTAACAGGAAGATCAGCTAAGACCCTGGTATTATTCCTGAACAAGGCTTCCATTTCCTTGTTCATGGCCTCAACTCACCTAGGATCATCAGCAGCCTCCTCAAAACTACTAGGTTCAATGGTCTTATTCAGAGAGGTAGCAAAGCACAAATTATCAATAGAAAGACAAGAATAATTAACAACTTTTTCAATGCCAAACTTAGTCCTGCTATTCATAACAAAGTTCTCAAACCTTTTTGGTAACCTAACATCTCTATTAGACTTTCTAAGTTCAAATTGATTTCCCTCAGATGGGATAGTCTCATCATTTGAGCTTTCTGTGACCTCTGCCCTGCCAGATCCACCTCCACTACTACTCTCACCCCTAGTTTCTGAATGTTGTCTTATTTCAACACTACTAGCGGTGCCAGATGTAGAGGGGACTGGCTGCTGATCATCACAAGAAATCTCAGGAGAACCAGTAATCCCTTCTTCATCATTGGGAGTAATAGGAACAGAAGATGTTAATATTTCAAGACTATCAAAAAAATTCAAGTGATTCAGATTTTCAACCACAACTTCTTCTTGATTACTTAACTGTTTAGACTTAAAAGGAAACACAGTTTCATAAAACTTTACATCTCTAGAATAGAATTCTTTTTTATTATCTAAACTCCACAGTTTATAACCTTTTTTGTATTAGAGTAACCAATTAAAACACATTTTTCAGCATTAAAGGAAAACTTATCTGAATCATCTAAGATAGTGCTGAAACACAAACACCCAAAGTTCCTAATATGTGACAAGGAGGGTTTAAATTCAAACATACGTTCATAAGGACTTTTACCTAACAGCACAGATGAAGGAAGCCTGTTTATCAAATACACAGCAGTTAAAATACAATCAGACCAGAAACAAAGAGGAAGACCACCCTGAAACATGAGAGCCCTAGCAGTATTTAAAAGATGTCTGTGTTTTCTTTCAACAATACCATTTTTTTGTGGTGTATATGCATGGGTAGTTTGGTGAAGGATACCTTTGTTTTTACAAAAAAAACATTCATTTGACTATTAACAAACTCACTCCCATTATCACTTCGAAAAACTTTAATCCTTTTTTTAAATTGAGTCAACACTAACTCATAAACTTTAGTTTTATTTTTCAGCAAATAGCACCAAACAGGCCTGGAATAATCATCTACTACAGTTAGAAAATACCTATAACCATCCCTACTAATAACCTTATAAGGACCCCAAACATCTAAATGAATTAACTCACCAACATGTTAGTCCTAGATCACTTAAAGGAAAGGACTCTCTAACCTGTTTAGATCTATGACATATTTCACAAGGTTGATTAATAATTTTGTTTACACCTAAGTCATCTTTTAAAACAGCTAGGACTTGACTTGCAAGGTGTCCTAGCCTACTATGCAAAGATTACTGTTACTTATACTATTAAAAGACAGATTAACAGAATTACCACTCTTATTAACAAAATACAGCCCATTATCATGATTACCAGTCACCAGGATTTTCTTTGACTTCAAATCCTGTAACACACAGGTATTCTCATTAAATACCACAGATTATCTTTGGCAAGTTTCAACACAGACAACAAATTAACACCATACTCAGGAACATAAAACACATCATTTAAGACAACACCATCAACCAATTTAATGCTCCCAATCTTAGACACTTTAGCATTAGTACCATTAGGATGAGAAACTCTCAACTCAAACTCAGATACATCAATACAATTAAACATATTCTTATCAGTATTAACCATGTGCTGATTAGCACCTGAATCAACAATCCAGTTAAAGTCAAAACTACTAGAACAACAAATGAAACCACAATTCACACAATCAGACTTACCTCCCATATTAGAACTTTGAGGATCAGAATTTGTTTTCTCACTCACAACACTCAGAAGTTTAGCAATCTGTTCAGCAGCGAAGGGAGACAAAGAAGAACCAGAGGATAAATTTGACCTACTATTAAGTGTTTTTTCTACCCTGACCAACCTTTTCTTAAACCCTGGGGGATAACCTACTACATAACATCGGTACACAGTATGACCTAGAATATTACAATTAGTACATTTCAGATTTGGGTTAGGTCCTCTAAACAATTTTTTCTTAGGGTCAAACTGTTGATTAGACTTTGAAACAAAAGAAACATTTTGAACTTTTGAGTTAGCACTATTATTTCTATGAGACTCCTCTGTGGAAATAATAGAAAAGGCAACTTTGACAGTAGGTAGAGGTTCTCTTGTTAGTAAACTTGTTCTTACAGGCTGGTATACATCATCCAAGCCCATAAGAAACTGCATCAATTTAATAAGAGTTGAAAAATCATTATAATCTTTTGCAGCATCACATGAACATGTAGGTAACTGAACCATGGAATCAAATTGTTTCCACATAGTGTTCAGTTTATGATAATATTCAGAAACAAATGTTCCATTTTGAGAAATAACATTAATACGTTTATATAAGTCATATACAACAGAACCATCTACCTTGTCATAAGTTTCCTTTAAATCAGACCAAACCTCAGAAGCAAGAGTAGAAAAAACTTGACCCAAATACAACTCCTCTAATACAGAATTCAATAACCAGGTCAACACAACTGAGTTACATCTATCCCACTGACTACTTAATACAGCATCATCAGTAGGTTTTTTACATTTGCCATCTATAAAGCCAAACTTATTTTTTGCCTCTAAGGCAAGTTTCATAGCACTAGACCATACCCTATAATTTTCAGTCCCTTTAAGTTTGATACTGACAATTGTAAGATTACTAGAATCACTAAGGTGAAGAAACAGGGGATCACCTATATCGAGCTTACTTATAAGAGTAGCAGAGGTACCAACAACATCGCTCATATTGACACAATATAGAATATATCAAACAAACACAATACAACAGACGATCACAGCCTGATAAGATCAAGAAGATCTGACACACAACAAACCCTAAGGCGAAACTGAGTCAGGGGTAAGATTCTAGGTTCATCACTCAAAGTGCCTGGACATGTCTTAACTCAGGAGCCAAATAAGCTATATGAAACAAAACAAACCAGATAAAGAACACGTATAACTGGTCCTTACTTCCCCGACATCAACTAATCAAAACCAATACTAACAAAGAAATTAAACCCTAACTTACAGAAGCGTTTAGCTCCTTCCGTAGCAGAGATCTGTTTTTAACCTTCTTGGGTTATATAAACAGATCAGAAGACAAGATCCACACCAACAAACTGGTCAGTTTGCTTTGTAACCATAATCGATTACAAAGACCAACACAACCTTCAATCGATAAAACAAGAACAAGAAAAACACCGATGAAACCCTAGCTTCAAGCACAGAACCCTTACGAGACAAGATAACCCTAAATCAACCAAAAGACTAGTTAGTTTTGCAGCGGAAAAACACAGATCAAGAGCTAATTAGCTCTGATACCATGTAGAAATTTGTAATACAAACAATTATACAGATCTATGAACAACAACAAAAACAAGAATCAAACAACACAAATAGCGACAAAAACGGTGACCAAAACTTTTATTGATTATCTGACCCAAAAACACCCCAAACCCTAGATCTTACCAAAGTAAGATCTGAAACAGATAACAATAATACACAGATCAACTGATGAACTATCAGTTGATCAAAACATAGAAACGATACAGATAATACAACAGATCTTCAATCAGTCTTCTCAAACAGAGATCAACAAGATCTCAAACCCTAACAACTAGAGAGAGAAACAAGAGAGAGAAACTGAGAGTGATAATTGAGTCGGTATTGCGCCAACAGAACAACTCCACCAACTTATACCCAGACATTTGTTATGTTTATGTTCCACTTTGCACCCCTGAGCTTCTTTTCTTTTAATCACGACCACAATAACCTTTCATTCAGATCTACTAAGTTTCCTCAATTGACTTGAAAGCCCTTCATTTAACAACACCTGACAACAACTCACAAACAGAATTATAACTACATAACAAACATAATACCAACTGAATGAGTTATTTTAACAAACTTAATTGTTATTCAAACAGCTACACGACCAAAACAACCGAGCAACCAAACGCCGCAAAAAGTAGCCGAACCCGATTACAAACCAATCATATACATAAGACTTACACCACTCACTCCAAATAAGACCTCCCACTTGGACCTATATTTTAACCATATAAAATCATAAGACTTTATCGAACCAATAATCCCTTCTCTTTTTGGTATTCTACCTTGAAATGCCATTTCGTTCCTACCCTTCCAGATGACCC
This sequence comes from Scalesia atractyloides, assembly GCA_947069175.1. Classification (NCBI taxonomy): domain Eukaryota; kingdom Viridiplantae; phylum Streptophyta; class Magnoliopsida; order Asterales; family Asteraceae; genus Scalesia; species Scalesia atractyloides. Next base: position 27,288,454 of record CAMTDV010000025.1, read on the forward strand.
AACTGGTAATTATAATGATCCCATGGAAGATGTTCGCCTCTTCTTTCCCCAGCCTGGATGTCCCGTACAGATTCAGCAGATCTCGGACAGAGAAGGCGAAAACCAGGCTGACTTTACACCATATCCCTATGAAATTCCACACTTCGGAAGCAATCTGACATCCCGTAAAAATGTGTTCGGCGGTATCGGGTCCTTGCTACATAGAGCACATTGGTCGTCCTCCAACTGAATGCCTCTTTGCACAGCGTCGCCCACGTAGGAAGCTGGTTGAGAGCCGCCCTCCAAACGAAGATGTTACACTTTGAAAGGTAACCATTTGCATCATCTCAAGACATAATTATTGCTGTAATCCGGATCGTAATGCAACATTAGTTATCACATTTTAGTTGTCAGTAAATGAAACAATAATTATAATTTACTATAAAAGCAGATTATTTGTGACCTTGAATACTCAGTAATATTACATTATTATTTAAGACGTGTGTACACGCATTTATATGTTTGCTTTCTCTCAAATCAGATGCTGATCAAATGTTTGCAGTTATTTGTAACAGTCTCTCGGTTCCGTCCGGCCAGTGTCAACCTTGGTGTACAACATGCGTCTATGTAGGGTTGTAAACGAATCGAATAAATACGAACAAGGCCACGTTCATGTTCGTTTGTTAAGGAAATTAACATGTTCACGAACTGTTCACGAACGCATATCGAACTAAGTTTATGTTCGTGTTCATTCGTTAAGGAAATTCAATTGTTCATGAATAGTTCGTGAACACGGCTCCCGAATACAAACGAACGCCAAGCAGATAAAAACGAACGTAAACGAACATTTAATTTGAAAATAAAATTTAAAAACATTGTTATCCTTAAACATAAGACATAAGTAGTTAAATATAACCATCAAATGATAAATCAAAACACAAAAAGTCTACTACAACCACCAAACGATAAATCAAGTTTAACTAACTTAGACATAATTATCCAAAAAAAATGTCTTTGTACAAATTTTAGCTAACTTAGAAAAAAAAATAGGGTTTCAAGTTTTCAATATGTTTAGATAAAAGTTTTATTATTTATTATTTTTTAATTTAATATAATCAAACGAACATGAACAAACGTAACCAAACATATTATCGAACGTTCACAAACGCAATCGAACGAACGAGACTTGTGTTCGTGTTCGTTCACTAAGCTAACTGAATGAAATTTTTTGTTCGGGTTCGTTTGTTAAGCTAATCGAAAGAACATAAACGAAACTTTCCGCCGAATGATTCACGAACTGTTCGCTGAACGTTTAGTTCGTTTACAACTCAACATGTATGTACAGTGTGTTTATGCGCAAATGGATATTACGTTTTTTGTAGTGTACATCTTATTATACTTTGCAGTTATTGCGATCATAGTTTCAACACTATATCTAGCTATCCGTTTTATGACACCCTAGGCTAGTTGACGAAAACACCACCGGCATAAATGAGTATTAAATCCTCAAACGAATATATTAGCTGTTTTATATGAACTCATCTAGCAAGTCTTAGTCTCACATATTGAATAGTTGGGTCGTTTTCTCACATATATATAACAAACACCATAGACTTACAGCCATGAGATAAATCTGGTGAAGCTGATGTATACATTGAACTAAGAAAGAGTGTGTTTAGTTCGTTATGGCCCATACACACACTGACACACATACAAATAATATAATATATTATATATATAGGGATCGGTTAAAGAGAGAACCAAGCCGAGTTGCGAGAACCACGAGAACCATTCTCCACCAATAAGATAATGACAACCAAAAGGGTATTATAGTCATTTAATCAAAACCATCAAATCATCTCTCTCTCCTCATTAAAGTCACTTTTAAAGTCTTTTCAATTTCTCTCTCCTCTTTTTATTATTTTGTAAAAAAAATTATAAAAAACTTTTTGTAAAAAAAAGTTTAAAAACGGGCGTAAAAAACGAGACGTAAAAACCGGCGTAAAAAAAGTTTTAAAATGCACGCGTAAAAACTGTCGTAAAAAAGTTTTAAAATGCACGCGTAAAAACCGGCGTAAAAAAGTTTTAAAACCGGCGCGTAAAAAAAGTTTATAACCTGCGTGTAAAATAAAGTTTAAAATGTACGTGTAAAAAAAGTTTTATACTGGCGCGTAAAAAAAGTTTATAACCGCTCGTAAAAAATTTTTAAACCGGCGCGTAAAAAATTTTCTATACCGGCGTGTAAAAAAAGGTTTAAACCGGCGCGTAAAAAAGTGTAAACCGGATGAAATGAACGAGATTTTTTAGAATTGAAGCACCAATTGCCCCACGGTGGGCGCCAAACTGTTTTGGTCAAAAATCACACTAAGGATAATGTAACAAAATCTGATTTGTGAGGTTGAGTGCTTGAATTATGAACAAGTGTGTGAACAAAAAATCAGAAGTAAATGAAATGAACACAATGATTTGTAGAGGAAAAAAGCCCTTGATCAAGAGTTGATCTCCGGCATAAAAAACCTCGGGTGATGGCAAATACCGATCACCAATTTGTATTAAGCAAAAACAAATACAACTTCGGAAATATTGAGCTTGTTACAATGTTGCTAGTGTGAGTATCAGAGAGTAGTGTAGGTCGCAGATGTGTGTATTCGAATCTCTATCTTATTCAAGCTCAATACCCCTTTTATTTAGCTAAAAACTATTCTTAAGTAACTATCCGAAAATCGCGGCAATATCCCACGTTCACCAACAATGGTCACGAACTCCTGGCACGTGCTGGAATAATGGCATATTCCCCTTGATTCTAGGTTGGTAGGTCATATTCGAAAAGCTCCTGCAAAACCATGTCATAATACATTGGAAACAATTGTTAGCTAATTAGAACAATAACGAGGATCAATGATCCTTAGCCTTCCTGCACCCTGTCTTGAGGATCCATGATCCAGACATATAGAAGGATATATGATCCATAAACATTAAAATTCTACCCCTAACAATTGCCCCCAAACATGACTAATTAAATGCCCTAACGATTACTCATGTTTCGTTATAAAAAAAACTAGCCGTTGCCACTTGCATATATCCGTTGCACAGTATGACGTCACTTGATTTGATAACCTGCAACAAACATCATTATTTATAGCGTAGGGATAGAGATTAAATCTCTTATTTAAGCCTGATCTCTGCCTTTTTATACACATATCCAGAGCATCAAACATGTACTCTCTTTTTCTCTCTATTCAATCCTCTGTTTTTCCATTATTTTGATCCATGGGAAAAATGGTAACCCGATCCTCTCCTCTCAAAGATCAACCACAAGATCACACTCCCAAGAGCCAAAATCTTCTGAAAATCCTTCGGAGGAGCTTTGCCGTTTTCCCGATCCCGAAATTGATCAAATACCCCCTGTTTCCCGGAGGAAACAGTTTTCAGACCCTTTGATTCATCACTGAGAAGTGATTGCGAATCAGGCTTCCGGATCTGTTTTCCTGCCGCTCCATTCTTGATCGGCTATACATATCCTTTCCTAGTGTTTACTCAAACCTTCTTATCCCATACCGGCATGTGCTACAACCAGGCCATACCTATGCTGTGGAGGGTATTGTATACTCTGGAACAGTTGATCAAGAACGAGGGTCTAAGATTTGGTATCAATGAACTCCCAACCTGTATAGTCTTGTGACTCATGGATCTTATCAATATCTTTTCAAATCCAAATCCAAAATTCACCCCCACTGCTCAAAATCACCAAGAACGACACCAACTGGAAAAAACAGTTCTTCTTTGTGAGAAGAGACTCCATTCCTCAGGGGGAGTATCTTCCCAGAAAGTGGAACTTGAAGGGTAGGATTTAGGATATGTTACTTTTTGTTATACTGAGGATAACTGATCCTGTTTCTTGTGCATGCAGTGACCAGCTACGCTGCCTTGAGAGATTACCTACCACGCCAATAAGGATTGCTGCCTTTTGGGCACTTGATCATCTGTGAGGACCTTTTACCCCAAGATCAAGGATTTAGAAGAAGATACATCTACCTCTGTCACGATGTCAAGTAAGTATTTGTATAAAAGTATATGAACATATTTAACAAAATAGATAGCTTATAAATACTTATGAGTCTTATTTGCACAGGTGCTGCCAAGTCTACATCCAAATCTGCCACCAAGTTTGATCTCGGGGAACTTCAAGTATCATCTCCCCCGCTCCATCAAGGCTGAACTGGCCTCAGGCCAAAGTAAGCCAGGAATAAGGGCCATGCCTTCCAGAGCCAAATCCAGGAGCAAAAGGAAGAAACCGAGCGAGTCCATAGAGGACACCTCCCAGATCAAACAGAAAATCTCTGACTTCATTTCTGAGGTAAGGATCACTTATTTTTGAATTACACTTGAACCTTGAGGATCACTGATCCTGAAAATTTTGACTTATGCAGAAAATAGCCTAACTCGAAGCCCTCCAAGGAAAACTCCTAGCTGAAGCTGAAGAGCACATCGACGAGCTCTGCACCATTGCTGCTGCCAAGGACAAAAGGATCTCCAACTTGGAAAAGGAGGTCAATGTCACACCCTGACCCGCAGCGGAAATGGTAGTCGGGGCATGATTGGGTTTTCATCAAAGCTTATGACATTTACTATAAATTTTCATATTTATTATTTCTCTTTAAAGAAGAAGTTATAATAAACATACAAAAACAACATGTTCAAATACATTTTCATTTAAAATTACAACCAGAGTACAATTACAAGAAAAACAAAACTAAACGTTCATTCCAAGGCATTAACTTGTTTATTCTTCTAGGCCATCCTATGTGTTTCTTTTCTCAACCGGATCACCTGTATCATGTGTAAAATAGGGTTTTGGGTCAACAAAAGTTGGCGAGTGAATCTTATTTAAATATTTGAAAGGATTAGTTATGTTGGTTATTTGAATAAAATTGTGCATAACCAAATATGAATAAACGTAAATGTAAATTTAATCACAAAACACATAATATCAATTAATGCACAAGCACACACACCAAATGATGAACAATGAGATCAAGGCTCAATCAAACGGAGCCGATCAAATGAGGCACCTGATGCTCAACTCGTCTCCCACGAGGAACTGATGGGCCTAATGAATGATTTGCACACAACTTGACAAGAATGTAAACACGTATCTCAACAAACAATATTTACATCATAAGTTTAGGTCATATAATGGTAATAGCACAAGTTTGAATAAACGAAATAATCAAAGCGACACATGATACACCCCAAAACATGAATAAAAAGGGGAATTTGTAAGGATTCACTCACAAGGGGTGCGTTCTTGGATGACGATGAATGCGCTCGAATATTAGGATTTGATCGACGAGGGAAAAACTAACCTAAAATAATAACGAAATGATTCGGTAAATAAATGGATTTTGTTTGAGTTTAATACTTTTAATTCTTAATCTTAATGGGATTTTTAGATATGTTTTTGTGAGTTTAAGGACATTTTCTAACTTTAAAAATATTATTTTTAAGTATTTTTAAATGATTTTCTGATTAAATAAATTAATAAAAGAAATAAAAATGTTGACTTTTTTTGACCCTGTTGACCGTTGACCGGTCGGACTGTGTGTTTGTATGCGCTGAGTGAGGTTCAAACTCGGGACCTCTCGTATACGTGCACGCAACTCTACCAACTGAGCTACGTGTCTAACCCGAAATATTTCTGATTTTAATTATATTTATATATACTTACTGGTTTAAATCTGGAATTTAATTAATTAAAAAGGTTTATACTGACTTGACCCGGACGCGTACCACATGTCTCGAACCCGAGACCTTAGCTGTAACTTGCACCCAGCCCGACCAACTGGGCTGAGTGTCTAACCCGTATTATATAGTTCTTGTATTATATTTAACAACATACTGTGGGACAATCTGTTTTGGTTTCAAAAAATGGATTTTATTTCAGCAGAACGGATATGTTCAAGACTCGAACCCGGAACGTGTACGTTATGTTTGCACACAGTCCACCACTGGACTGTGTGTGTAACCCGGTTAGAAACCCGAGTTTAATTACATTTATACTTTAATAAAACTTCGTCTTCTTCATATGAATAACACCCAGAAACATAACTCGACTGTTTGATTTAAAAACTCTTTGTTTTAAATTATGAATGGACATTTAAGAAAGGATTCAACAGGGTTATACCAGACAGTCGTGATCTTCACTTCTCCGGTGGAATTCCGGCGACAACACAAAATTCCGGCGAAGTATAACTTGCGACAGAGGCTCTACAGGGAGTTTGAGGTGAGTGTGGGTGACTTTTGTCTGAGCTCTAGAAGTCGTATTTTAGAGTAAGGCACTAATGAAATGATTTCTTCGGTTTTCCGGCGAACAGAAAATTTTTAATAGTCAAGAACAGAGTGTTTGAGCAGAGTGATTTTGTGAACGATTTGGAATGATTGGAAGATAGTATTTATAGGCAGAGGTGATTTAAGGTTTCGGTTATGAAATCACAGTTATGAATGAAATTGTCTTGAGTTTTCGGTTACCATCAATTATGTCCGTTTTCTTGATGATTGAAACAAATTTCTGTTATGATTCGCATATTCAACATCAGTTACTTTCGATCAATCTCAATTCAAAACGTAAATTGAGATCCCTTATTTAGATTTGGGCGGTTACAGTATTTTGTGTTTTGAATTTCCGACTCGGAGTCCGTTTGTGTATAAAATTTAATTGTTTCAGATTTGAATTAAGTTGTGTGTGTGGTGTAGTGGTATGTTGTGTATGTGTATATCCGGGAGACCCGGGTTCGAAACCCGGCTACCCCATTCTGTTTCTTTATTTAATTTTTCGTTAATTATTATTATTTATTAATTGTGGTCTTTAAATCTTTAAAATATTTATTAATTATGTATTATTTTAAATAACCGACACGTTAAATACGCAACGAACTTTTAACCGAATATTTGATTGATAACCGGTGCGCGTTATATATAATAGAAGTCCATGAATAGTAACTTTAATATTCTAATATTATATATAGCTTTTTTTTACTTCTATTATTATATATTATATATAATTATTATATATAATTGAAGCCCACGAATAGTATCTTTAATATTCTAATATTATATATAGCTTTTTTATACTTTTATTTATTATTATATATAATTGAAGCCAACGAATAGTAACTTTAATATTCTAATATTATATATAGCTTTTTTTTACTTCTATTATTATATATTATATATAATTATTATATATAATTGAAGCCCATGAATAGTAACTTTAATATTCTAATATTATATATAGCTTTTTTTTATTTCTATTATTATATATTATATATTATATATAATTGAAGCCCACGAATAGTAACTTTAATATTCTAATATTATATATAAGCTTTTTTATACTTTTATTATTTTAAGTTATAATAATAATTATTATTATAACTTATAAAAAAAAACTATTTAGAACCCGTTTTTCAACGAATGTTACAGTCAAGCGCTTAGAGAAGGAGATCTTGGTGGATCAAATCCGGGCTAACAAAGAGAGATTGGAGGCTGCTGACGAGGCGAAGGTTTCTGCCGTTAGGTCTATCCTCAAAGATAGGATAAAAATGGTTGAAGAGGCCATGAATCCTTCTTTTGACAGGGCTGAGTGGGATGTGGCTGCGTGGAAGCAGAGGTTGATAGAGCTGGGTGACGAAGAAAATCCTGAGCAGGCACCCATCCCGGAGGCGGAGCCAAGCAGCGTGATGGATCTGGCAGAGGCAGCGGTTGGTGGCAAGGGAGAAGGAGATGAAGGTGGTGAAGCAGCCTTGGAGTAGGTTGCATGAATGGGCGATGATGGATAATTCTAGATGTGGCCGGAGCCCATTCTTTAGGATTGTTGGTTTTTAATGGTGGTGTTTTTATGGTGAACAATTTGGTCTGTAACTAAACAATCGTTTTAGGGTTAAGGATCACTGATCCTTTTTTAACAATAGGGGGTAGCAAAGGTGGATGGGTCCTTCTGTTTGTGGAGGATGAAGCCCTTAATGCCCCCTGCCTTTACTTTCCTGCACTTATTGACTCGTTAGAATGGACACCCTTTGCCAACCCAAGTGGACGGGCCATGCTTTGCTGGTAGAAGCTTGGGTTAGCAATTTTGACAACCTTTTAAAAAAGGGTTTTTATAAATAAATAAAACTTTAAGCTTTTGACTATCTTTGTTGTTACTTCTCTTCAGTTGGAATATATTTATGATTGTATACGTCAATAATCTAATATTTAGCTAAGAAATCTATATGAGTTTGTCAAAATATACTCTTTAAAGATAGACATCATATGATCAAGGATGACATATCTTGTTGTCAAAGGATTAGTGTGACATAAGTAAGCCAGAAATAAAACAAAGGCAAATGAAAGATCGTACCAATGAATCCAAGTTAGGATTCTATATTATTAACACTCACAGTTGTGTCAACCAAAGCATAACAATCAATAGGACTTTAGGATTCAGGATCCTTAGTTGTAAACCTGTAGCAGTATTTAACTTAGGACTAAGCCAAACATCAAATGAAAGAATCATTAGTTACTGGGGACAAGCCCAAATAGCTGGGGACAAGCCCAAATAGCTGGGGACAAGCCAAATAACTAGGGACAAGCCCAAATAACTGGGGACAAGCCCAAATAACTGGTGTAAACTGGAGTATGGCCCAAACTGGCATCTATCCAATCGTGAGCGACATGAAAATGTCAAAACCTTAGCTAACGTGAAAACGTTAGAAACCTTAGGAACGGATGTATGGTACGTCTACCATTATACTTAGCATCCTACATATAGCCAACAACAATGAAATTGTCAGCCCCTAAAGCGGGTACTGGTCCCATTGCCTCCAACTATACTTGGATAATGTGCGCAACTGGCGAGGGTGTCAGAACCCAATTCATGTGAAAGGTGAAAACCTTTAAACCTTAGAAGGTATTGGATACCTTAAACTAGGGACATGCCCTAAATCTTGGAGAGGTGGCCAACCTCTTGATCCTTTGTAATAACTTATGCAAAACTTAAAACTTGATAAGGTTGAATATTGAAAATTCGACATCCTTACTTTAGAATAAATGATAAGAAGTACAATAAGAATGAAAGCATTAGTAAAACGTTACCGAATCAAGAATTTCATATCGTTTGAGGATCCTTCAATCTAAATTGATCACTAGGATACTTAAGGATCCCTGATCCTTTACATAAAATACTTTTTAGGTGGATAGCATTCCAGGCTCTTGGCAGAAGGTCACCATCCATAGTTAACAACCGATATGCCCCATTTCTTGCCTCAGCTTCAATTAGATAGGGCGTTCCCATTTTGGTGCTAACTTGCCATCTGCAGGTTTCGTGGTATTTTGGAATGCTTTCCTCAATGCCAAGTCACCTACTTGAAATCTTCTGACCCTGACATTCTTGTTGTAAGCTCCAGCCATCCTTTGTTGATAGCTAGCCAACCTAATTCTCGCCATATATATAAGCTCTTCCACGGTATCCAAGTCTTGAATCAGAGTCTTGACATTTGCTTCAGGATCACGGATGCTTGTTCTAGCTGTTGGTACTACTATTTCTGTAGGGATCACTGCTTCAGCTCCAAAGACTAAGGAGAAGGGAGTTTGACCCGTAGCATTCTTGGGAGTTGTTCTATCTGCCCATAAGACATATGGTAGTTCTTCAGCCCAATTTCCTTTCTTTGATCCAAGCTTCTTCTTCAAGTTGTTAATGGTGATCTTGTTGGATAATTCTGCCTGGCCATTAGCTTATCCTAATCCCCCAGCTGTCACAAAAGTTAGTAGTTCGATTCCCAATAAACTAGGATCCATTGTCACAAACTATCTCTGAAGGAATACCAAATCTAGTAATGATATTTCTTTTAATAAAGGATATAACTTCCTTTTCCCTGACTTGAGCAAAGGCTTCAGCTTCTATCCACTTGGAGAAATAGTCGGTCATAGCTAGCATGAACACTTTTCCTCCTGGTGCCTTGGGAAGCTTGCCTACTATATCCATTCCCCATCTCATGAATGTCCAAGAAGAGGATATAGGATGCAGAGGTTCTGCTGGTTGATGAAGAATATTACTGTGTCTTTGGCAAGCATCACATTTCCTTGCATACTCCACAGCATCCTTCTTCATTGTAGGCCAATAATATCCTGTTTGAGGATCCTTGAAAATAGTGCTCTACCCCCAGTATGATTTTCACAATCTCCTTCATGAAAATCCTTCAAGACTTCCTGGATCTCAGGATCCTTAATGCATCGTAGATAGGGTCTGCAAGAGATCTCTTATATAACATGTTATTAATGATAGTGAATTGGGATACCTTTATCTTGAAGGTTCTAGGATTTTCTCCAATGGGAACTTCCCCATTTTGGATATAATTCAGGATTGGAAGGATCCATGATCTTGGAGTTGATTGTGCATCATCCCTAGGTATGATTTCAGCATTGTCCACTATTTCCATTGTCTCACTCTCCTCGATTGCAGGAGTTAGAACATGGATAAAGGGTATCTTCACATCATCAGGCATCTTCAATGAGGATCCTAGATTAGCCAAGGCATCTGCTTCTGCATTTTCTTCCCTGGGTACCTGTGTTAGACTGAAAAAAGCAAAAGAATCCGCCAATTTCTTGACTATCTCCAAATATTTAATTAGCTTTTCACCTTTAACAGCATAGGATCCGTTATAATGATTATTGATCAATAAAGAATCTACAAATACTTGAAGATACCTGATTCTCATGTGCTTAGCTAATTGCAAACCTGCAATCAAGGCCTCGTACTCTGCCTCATTATTAGTGGTTTGGAATTCACATGCTATTGATTGGGGTATAATGTCCCCCTGTGGCGATTTTAGTAGTAGGCCTAGTCGAGTTGCTTTGACATTCGAGGCTCCATCTGTGAAGAGTGTCCAAGGATCCTTGGTCTCCTCAAGTTGTTGTACCTCCAATTCAGCTTCTTTTTGTAGATCACTACTGAAATCAGCCACAAAGTCAGCCAAAGCTTGGGATTTAATAGCAGTTCTAGGCTCATACTTAATGTCATATACACTAAGTTTAACAGTCCATTTTGCCATTCTTCCCGACATCTCTGGTTTCTTGAGAACATTCTTAATAGGAAAGTTAGTTTTAACAACAATAGTATGAGTTTCAAAATAATGTCTTAGTTTAGTAGAAGCCATGATTAGAGCAAGAATAAGTTTTTCTAAATGAGAGTACCTGGCCTCAACATCAAGTAAACTTTTACTTACATAATATACCGGATGTTGTTGGCCTTCATGATCCTTAACAAGGGCCGCACTTACTACTTTACCTGAAACAGCTAGGTATAAGGATAATGGTTCCCCATTTTCAGGTTTCATTAAAGCCGGTGCTGAGGATAGGTAATCCTTGAGAGCCTGTAGAGTAGCTTCATATTTCTCTGTCCACTCGAACTTCTTATTCTTCCTCAGAATATCATAGAAATCCTTGCATCTTTCTGAGGATTTTGAAATGAATCTATAAAGGGCGGCGATTCTTCCTGTTAATCTTTGCACATCCTTAGCGTTGGCAGGACACTTGATGTTGATTATAGCCTTTATCTGCTCCGGACTTGCTTCGATCCCTTCTTGGTCACCATGTATCCTAAGAACTTTCCAGCTTTGACTCCAAAATGGCATTTGTAAGGATTCAATTTCAAATTATATTGGTCAAGGTTATTGAATGCTTCTTCGAGATCCTTAAGGTGATCCTCAGCTCTTTTAGACTTGACCACCATATCATCTATGTATACCTCCATCGTATGTCCAAGTTGTTCTTTGAACATCATATTCACTAGCCTTTGGTATGTAGCACATGCATTTCTTAAACCAAAGGGCATAACAATATACAACATATGCCATGGACTTGGAAGCTTGATACATTGGTGGTATGTTGATGGGACCGCCTTCATGTCATGTATCATGGCCTGCCAAGGATAACATTACAGCAAGATAAGCTATCTGTTACACAAAATTTTGAATAGAATTTACTCCCTCTATGTAAATTGGAAGCTTGATGTCCCCCAATGTATTCTTGGTTTCCCCGTTGAATCCCACGAGAACCAATGATCTTGGTATGATCTCAGATTCTGGGATGTTCATCTTTTTGAGGACATCCAACTGGATTATGTTCACTGAGCTCCCTCCATTGATAAGGATCATGCGAATAAAATGATTAGAAATAAACATAGTAATGACAAGACCATCATGATGAGGATCCTGAATGTCTATGCGATCCTCCTCATCAAAAGATATCACTTTTTGCTGTGTTAGGGTAGATGTTCGAACTGGTCTCTCCCCATTCTCCATCTTCGTCTCCTTAGCATGCCTTTTAGCCGCTGAAAACGAAGTTCCACAGATATCAGAATCACCGGAAATGAAGTTTGATTTGAGCGTCTGTTGGTGGAGGAGGAGCCCTTTCAGGAATTTTTTCAGGATCTTGGATCCTTGATTTTTTCCTTCCAAGCAACTCCTTCAGGTATCCCTTGCTCAAAAGATAGCCTATTTCCTTCCTCAATGCTATGCACTCGTCAGTGAGATGACTGAAATCCTCATGATAAGTACACCACTTCGATTTATCTTTAGTAGCTCCGGGCTTGTCAGTTTTCCTTGGCCATCTAGCCTTGTCACCTAAATTCTGCATAGCAAGTATTAGTTCATGATTATCCAAAGAAAAACAATATTCAGATATTGGAGGATAATCCTCATCGTCTTCGTCTTGTTCAACTGCATTCACATTGTGATTGTCATGTTTGGAGTATGACTTAGATCGATTATTCTTAAAGAATGATCCTTGCTTTTCCTGTTTTGAGGATCCTGAGAGTCTTTCCTGGATCCTTTTGTCATCTTCTAAAAGAATAAACCTCAATGCTCTGTTCCTTACTTCATCTAAATTCCTGCAAGGTGTCATAACAAGGGCATCATAGAAGAGGAGTCTTTAAGCAAGCCCATTTTGAATGCCTCTACAGCAGTGGCAATGTCCAAATTAGGAATTTCTAAGGATTCTCGACTAAACTTAGTGATGTAATCTCTTAATGATTCATCACGACCTTGTGTTATCCTATATAAATCACTGTTAATCACTCAAAGGTTCTACTACATGAAAACTGATTATTGAACAAATTAACCAGATGATAAAATGAAGTAATTGAGTAGGGAGGAAGACTTAGCAGCCATTTCAGTGCTGATCCAGTGAATGTGGATCCGAAGCCCTTACAAAGACATGCTTCTTTTAACCTTTCTGGAATGGGGTTGATCTCCATTCTTTCCCGTTATTGTGCCACATGCTCCTCCGGATCGGTTGTACCATCGCACAGCTTCATGTTGGGGGTTTGAAAACGTTTTGGTATCTCAGCATTGCATATAGGAGGTGCAAAACGAGACACCCTGTGACTTCCATCTGGGATCTCAGGAATGGGCTTAACCACTCAAGGGACGCTGGATATCATATCCTTAAGCTTCTGAAGTTCCCGTGCCATAGCCTGTTGATATCTGTATCCAGCATGGAACCGTAATTAGTACCAAAAGATGTATTGAAATTGTTACCTCCTGATTGGTTTGGAAGTGGTATGCCAAAGTATATCCAAAGGTGGACACTTCGGGTGCAACAGTTGGACCAGATGAAGCAATAGTTTGCATAGGGATGAAGTCCCCTTCGTGAACTTCAGAATCCTTGAATATCTGACTTCCTGAGGATCCTTGATCCTGAAAGACACTGGATCCAGGATACATGGGTGCTGAAGGTCTCGAAAGATACTCCATGGATCCTTGGACCTGGGATGAGGATCCTAGATGCTGATATGAGGATCCCTGAGGCTGGAATGGGGATCCATAAGGTTGGTAATGAGATGCTTGTGGCTGCGTCATTGCCAATGATCCATGCTGTAATCCTGAGGATCCTTGATACTGAACACCAGACGCCTTGGAATGCTGAGTGGTTACTGCTGGAGTGGCAAAATCCAATGACATGGGCATCAATGCAGAATGATCCTCCGCTGATCTCTTCTATTTCTTGATTTCATCAATTTCATGAAGGATCCTCTGGTTAGTTTTGTCCTGCTGTTCCATGTATCCTTTCATCTGCAAAATCAAAGTAGACAGATCATTGTTAGTAGGTGTAGAGGATGAAGCAGTAGAAGCCTTCGAGAAAACTGGTGTTGGCTTCTTCTGAGCATTATCAGCACTCTTCGCCGGTGCAGTGGGAATGGGAGGCAATGATGCACAAGTCTGAGATTTGGTAACCGCCGGCATGGCACTCGAAGCTGATTTTCACTAAGAAGACATGTGGTTGAAGAAAATGAACATAAATGGATGAAATGAACGAGATTTTTTAGAATTGAAGCACCAATTGCCCCACGGTGGGCGCCAAACTGTTTTGGTCAAAAATCACACTAAGGATAATGTAACGAAATCTGATTTGTGAGGTTGAGTGCTTGAATTATGAACAAGTGTGTGAACAAAAAATCAGAAGTAAATGACAATGAACACAATGATTTGTTTTGAGGAAAAAAGCCCTTGATCAAGAGTTGATCTCCGGCATAAAAAACCTCGGGTGATGGCAAATACCGATCACCAATTTGTAGTAAGCAAAAACAATTACAACTTCGGAAATATTGAGCTTGTTACAATGTTGCTATGTGCGTATCAGAGAGTAGTGTAGGTCGCAGATGTGTGTGTTCGAATCTCTATCTTATTCAAGCTCAATACCCCTTTTATTTAGCTAAAAACTATCCTTAACTAACTATCCGAAAATCGCGGCAATATCCCACGTTCACCAACAATGGTCAAGAACTCCTGGCACGTGCTGGAATAATGGCATATTCCCCTTGATTCTCGGTTGGTAGGTCATCTTCGAAAAGCTCTTGCAAAACCATGCCATAATACATTGGAAACAATTATTAGCTAATTAGAACAATAATGATGATCAATGATCCTTAGCCTTCCTGCACCCTGTCTTGAGGATCCATGATCCAGACATATAGAAGGATATATGATCCATAAACATTAAAATTTTACCCCTAACAGTTATCACTAGTAGACAATTGCACTTTAATTTACAATACCATCCATAATACACTCAATTTTACATTAAATGCACATGTGCATCATTATGTATAACAATTATATACCATGTTTTGGTACAAAAAAGTTTATGATTTTGAATTATGAAGTAGGCTCATATATATGTTTTTTGGTTAGTTATATCTAGTGGTTGATGGGTTCATTATAGTTGTCACTTTATTATGTAACATGTTGATTGGATGGTATAAACGGTGTTGATATACATGTAATAAAGTGAAAATATTGGTATTGGTATTGTATTATAAATGGTAGGAGGTAATGGTATTGTATTATGGATGGTAGGAGGTAATGGAAGTGTATTATGAATGGTATGATAGATGAAAGAGAAAGTGTATTCAAAGTAGTGTACCAAAACACCTTATTTCATGTTGATACATATAGATGCACATGTGCATTCCTTATATTGGTAACGTAAAAAGTAGTGTATTACACATGGTAGTGTAAATGAAAGTACAATTATCTAATGTTTGTAACGTTTACGGAATTTGTCAAAGAAATGATGAAAATGCACATGTGCATGGTAGTGTATTATGGATGGTATGATAGATGAAAGAGAAAATGTATTCAAATTAGTGTTCCAAAACACCTTATTTCATGTTGATATATATAGATGCACACGGGCATTGCTAATATTGGTGACGTAAAAAGTAGTGTGTTACACATGGTAGTGTAAATGAAAATAGAATTGTCTAATTTTTGTAATGTGTTACGGAATTTGTCAAAGAAATGACGAAAATGCACATGTGCATGGATAGTTGGTACTCAAAATTTTTTTTAATTTTTTTATTGTTGAGTAAATATAGCGATTTTTTCAAAAAAAAATATTAAAAAAACAAAAAAATGGTATTTTTTTGGATTTTTTAAGGTAATACTGTTTGTGCTCACACTGGTTCTCGTGGTTCTCGCAATAAAGGGTGGTTCCTAACGGATCCTTGTCCTATATATATATATATATATATGGTAGGGATTCTAAGAGAAGTTCACCCTATTTGAGAAACTTGAGAAGCATTCTGGACCACACATTCCACTAAGCTTTTCGTAATATACACACATGTATAGTTTAAAATTGACTATATACATGAATATACAAATATATATATAGTCAATTTTAAACTATACATGTGTGTATATTACGAAAAGCTTAGGGAAAATGTGTGGTCCAGAATGTTTCTCAATTAGCTTAGTGCTTCTCACATGATCTTAAACCATATATAGGATTAGGTTCAAGAGTAACAACTTCATGAGAGTGAACTGAGTGAACTAATCTTGGCGTTTGATCATTTTTTAGATTAAAAAGGTAAGATTGATATTAACCAAATATGTCTAATTAGAATTCCTTAATTTTCTTATCTCTTAACTCTCTCTCTCTCTCCTTTTTAATTATTTCTCCATCATTTCTTTATCCATAGATTTTGTTTTAATTTTAACTTGAATACTGTTTTTCTTTTATTATCCGTATATATAAATATGATAATATATTGTTTTTAACTTTTTATAATTTCAATAAATATTGGAAAATTTCTCTGAGATTGAAATTGTAATTATTTTTGGGTATGAACTTTTTTTTTTGAATGTGATGAAATATTTATTTTTGCATGGATGTGGCTGGTTTCATTTTCATTAATTTTATAATTTTATATGAATCTACTTGTGTGCATGCATAATGTATTATATGTTCTTAATATACACATATGTAACCATTTCTGAATATAATACACAAATGCATAAGAATCGGTACACATGTGTATTAATTAACAGCTGCGTGTCTTGTATAAACTGATAGTTAACGAGACTGTACACATGTGTATAAGCTAACAGCTGTGTAACTTGTATAAACTGATAGTTAGCGAGACTGTACGCATGTGTATAAACTAACATCTGTGTCTCTTGTATAAACTGATACTAGCGAGACTATACACACGTGTATACACTAACAGCTGTGAATCTTGTATATACGAAAACTAGCGATATTTTAAGGATTTTGATTATATTGTTTAATAAATGCAAGTTACAAAATACGCAAATGCCGTTCTGTTAATTATTTTAAAGGGAAGTTACAACATTATAATTACAATCTTGCCATTGTTTAAAAATATTTAGATGATGTAATCCAATAGCCTAGATTAGTTCACACAGTTCACTCTTAACCTAGTGTTCACTCACCCTACCCTATATATATATATATATATATATATATGGACAAACCTAGGAAACTCTAACCTTCCGACATTTTTTTTTTCTGAAAAAAATCACACATATAATATACATGTTTTTAAGGGTTTTGAGAAAAAAAATCAAAAAGGCGCCAAGTGGATATTTTTTTTAAAAATAAACAAGTTTTGAGTAACGCGATTGTAACATATATTCAAATGTAACATATGTTACACAAAAACTTTTTTATGTTTTAAAAAACCTGGTCGGCGCTTTTTTGATTTTTTTTCTCAAAACCCTTGGGAGCTTAGAGTTTCCTTGGTTTTTTCACCACAAGTGGGTTTTCTATTTATCCTTTCCCTATATATATATATATATATATATATATATATATATAGGATTCGGTTCAAATGAGAATCACCACAAGTTGCGAGAACCGTGAGAACCTTTTGATCCGGACGAGTTGGGCCGAATTTTTTTTGCATAAACATACACATGAAAACATTATAAAGAAAAATGTAAAAAAAATTGTTGAGGCAGTAGTTTTGACTGATGCAAGTTTTTTTTATGTCTGGGCTTAAATATTAAAATTTAATTTTACGCCCAGGAGTAAAAAAACTTGAATCGGTCAAAACTACCACATCGACAATTCTTTTTCGTTTTTTTTACAGATTTGTTTATAATATTTCCATCTACGTTTGTGCAAAAAAAATTTGTCCGACTCGCCCCAGATCAAAAAGTTCTCGAGGTTCTCGCAACTCGTGGTGGTTCTCATTTTAACCCATCCTTATATATATATATATATATATATATATATATATAGGGGAAGGTTCATTGGGGAACACTAAAAAATGGGGAATAGTGTGGAACCGACTCAAATGAACTCCGATTGGACTCATTCCAGCGGTGTTGGAACCGGCTCGTCGAACCCTAACTAGGATTTCTTAACCCTAAACCCGAAAGCTAAAAAATAAGGCTAAAACAAGCTAAATCGTAAAATCTAAGCTATAAACACTAAAGCTAAACCCAAAGCTAAACCCTAAACCCAAACCTTAAAGCTAAACCCTAAATAATAATGATTAACCCTAAAACTAAACCCTAAAGCTAAACCTTAAGGCTAAACCCTACTATAAGACCCTAAATCCAAACCCTAATATATTTAGGGTTAGGGGTTAGGATTTAGGGTTAAGAGATCCTAGTTAGGGTTTGACGAGCCGGTTCCAACATCGCTGGAATGAGTCCATTCGGAGTTCGTTTGAGTCGGTTCCCCACTGTTCCCCACTTTTTTAGTGTTCCCCAATGAACCTCACACACTATATATATATATATATATATATGGGAGGGTTATCTTGAGAACATGAAATTTTGTGAGAACACTAGGAACCATTTTAATCCATAGATCATTCTCATCCAAGGGCTAAGATTAGAGGGGTTTAAATGAGAAGGGAACTATAGAGTAAAAGACTCAATAGGTATAATTGTAAAATACATTAAAAAAACCCATTACCTTTGTACAACCCATCAGCCCCCAAATTACCTTCATTCTCATGAAATAAAAAACCTAATTCTCTGCAATTGATTTCTCACGCCGGAGACAGGGATGACGCAAAGATAACTAAACTAAAAGTCGACATTGATACCATATGTAAGGTGTGTATCTACTTAATTTCTAATTCTCTGATTGTTAAATGTGTTTCAACTGTTGATTTTCCATTTGTTCATCTTTTAATCTACAAGGTAATTGGTTGTTGTGCTTGCTACTGATTAACGGTATTTATTGTTCTTTTGTTTTGTTTGATGCATGTTGGTTTGGATCTTGCTGGGATTTGAGAATTATGTGAGGATGTAAGAGGGATATAGTTGGTGTTGAGTAGTTGCACATAAGGTGTTTGATGAAATGTCTAAGTGTGTGTTGGGTTACTTTTATTTGAGTAATTGCATATGAGGTGTTTAATTAAAGGTCGATGTGTCTATTGCATTGATTTTGTTGAATTACTTATGTTTGAGTAGTTTCATATGAGGTGTTGAAGTAAAGGTTTAATGTCTAAGTGTCTATTGGGTTGTATTTGTTGTTTATTTTTGTTAAGTAGTTGAAGATGAGGTGGTTGACAAAAATGTCTATGTCTATGTCTATGTTAGAATTTATTAGGATATATCTTCTAAGTGTGTATTATAATTGATCCAGATTATTGATGGTATATTATTACAACCGGTGAGACCTATCTATAGGGCCATGTTGGAATCTGCGATTTTGACATAACTATTGGAATCACATGCTTGTTGTTTCATGATATCTGGGCTTGTTCAATGACATAAGCTATTCTCTCAAGTTGTAAAAAAAATAATCATTTATATGTAGGTTTACATAGGTGTACATTATCATGCTTAAGCTAGATCTTTAAACATGTGTAAATCATCATAATTAATATTGCGTCTATGTAATTAAGCAATTTACACATGTGTAAAACATCTTAGTTCCTATTGCATTTGTGTAATTAAGAAATTTACACATGTATAAATAAGTTGTTTACATGTGTATATTATCTTAGTTAATATTGGATTTATGTAATTAAGCAATTTACACATGTGTAAATAAGATGTTTGTACATGTGTAAGTTAGTTGTTTTCGCATGTGTAAGAAAGCAGTTGCATAAACAACTACTAACACATATTTGAAACGTTGTTTAATTACATTTTATTGTAACTGAGAATTTACACATGTGAAAAACAAAAAAAAACTTTGTAAAACAAATTTTCATATGCTTAACAGAGAATTTACGCGTGTAAAACAAATAAAAACACTTACACATGTGTAAAACGGTAACTTTGAAAAACAAATTTACACATGTTTAACTGAGAATCTACACATGTGTAAAATAGAAACACTTACACATGTGTAAAACAAAAACTCTGTAAAACCAATTTATACATGTTTAATTGGGACTTTACACATGTGTAAAACAGAAACGCTTAGACATGTGTAAAACAAACACTTACACGTGTAAAACAGAAACTTACACATGTGTAAAACAGAATTTTTATAAAACAAATTTAGACATGTTTAACTAAGAATTTACACATGTGAAAAACAAAAAATGACACAGGTGTAAAACAGAAAACTTACACGTGTATAAAACAATTTTACACATGTGTGAGTCTGAATGTTTATTTGTTTATAATGGCATGAAAAACAAGTGACTTAAAATTGGTTTCAGGATGTGAAAATAAGGTGGGTCTGGTGTTTGCTGGTGATATTCTTTGGTGTATGGTTGTTTGGATTTTGGGCAAGTTGAGGGATGAGGAGGATGTTGTTGCTTCATCAAGTTCGAGGTTTTTGGGAAGCTCAAGATGGAGTCTCAGATGTTATGCTTTAGATGTTGTTTTGGTTGTGTTTAATTGTTTTTGATACTTGATTGTATAGAATTATTTTAATGTATGTTTGGGGTTGATGTCTTCCTTGGGGTATATCCCGGGAAGCCCAATGCCCAAAGGTTGTAAATATTATTTGTTATCATCAAATTTACCGAGGTGCCTTCTCTTTTTCATAATATACTATCTTGTTTAATTCACAATTTACACTTATGTAAATGAGCTGCAGATGTGTAAAACAGAAACAATTAATTGACAGGGAACAGTTTACACATGTGTAAATGGGCTGAAAATGTGTAAAACATAAACAATTAAGTGACCATTGAACATCCGACACCTGTGTAATTGAACAGAAAATGTGTAATACAGAACCAAATAAGTGATAGAGAATAATTTAGACATGTGCAATTCGATTGAAAATGTGAAGAAAAACAGTTTACACGTGTATAATTCAGCTGAAAATGTGTAAAATGAAAAATAACTAACAATAAACAAGTTTACACACGTGTAATTCAGTTGCGCGTATGTAAAACAGACACAAACATGTGACAATGGATAGTTTACACATGTGTAATTCAGTTGCACACATGTAAAACATACACACATATGTGACAATTAACAATTTACATATGTGTAGTTTAGCTGAAAATATGTAAAATAGACACAAATGAGTGTCAAAGAACAATTTACACATGTGTAATTACACTACACACATGTATAACATACATAGATATGTGATAGTGAACAATTTACACATGTGTAAATCAATTATACATATGTAAATATAAATTGACACAATATAAAAAGACACGTACATATAATAATATTGGAACAGAGATATGATAAAAATATAAAAAGATGTAAAATCCACCAATAATAAACATAAAACGTAAGTAGTAATTACATCCAATTAGTAATGTGTTCAGATAAAATTTTCTCCTATTTTTCAAAAGACCACCAAGATTCAAATCGGCTTCCACATAGTCGCGTTCAGTTCTTTGATTGATGGTATTGATAGGCTTCACCTTCATCCTTATCGCCATCGGAATAGTAATACTAAAGAGCCGACCCACTAAAGTCAGCACGTAACACTTGTTTTGCAATATTAATACGACAACCGTTGGATTTCTTTTGTCTCCTTTCGTTGTCGTAGATGTAGAAAAGGAGAATGCTAATGGTATCTCAATATTGGTCCTGGCTTTTTACCCTATTAGTCGCTCGCTACATCGTCATAAACATGTGTTGCCTCCTCGCAATATAAAGCGTCTCTAGCTAGTGCCTGCACCAGCCTATTCAGAACATTAATTGAGCATTACACATGTGTAAAACAAATGAATAGAATAAACACAGTATATTATGAATCTATAGACACCAGTACATCTAGTAGATCAATTACCTGAGCACATTTCACAATGTATAAACATAAAATAAAGATAATTTACACTAATAATGTGTTAAGTTATTCGAACAATACAAGTGCTTATAATGATATGATATAGATAGAGCTAAAAGTACTTGTAAACATAATGAACCCAAAATTTCATTTTTATGCTCTGTTTTAATTATAGTCATAGAAACAATCCAATGTTTAGTTATCTTACCTATAATTACATTAAGTAAACTAAGTCTCAATCCAACAACAAAAGTTAACAACGATTAAACTTCACTATACAATCAATTCACCAATTCACTTCTAGCTCATAGCCTATAGTACTCTCTAAAACCTTAACTTCATGTAGAAAAACACATAATAGGACTTAATAAACACAACACTGAAATAAAAACTACACATAACAAAGAGAGTTATGAGGTTCAAATACAAAACCCAAATTCCAATAAACATCTGGACAAAAAAATTGAAACCATAAGCGTAATTAAATGAAAAGAATGATGCAAAATCTCCACTAACTATCCAATATATATTCGAAAGAAATTTTAATCAACAATCAGGGAAAGGAAGAACAGTAATGTAACATCCGTCAAAAAACGGGTTTCCAAAACCCGCTTCATTTATTAACCGAACATCCAGTTAAAATTTTCGTTGCATGTTTAAGGCTCAAACTAATTTTAAACAATACATAATTAATAAACATTTTAGAATTTAAAAACTATAATTATTAAAAATAAAAAATTAGTGCAAAAAAAAATATAACAAGCTGCCGGGTTTCGAACCCGGGTCAGCTAGTTCACCAAACAACCACAACACCACTCCGCCACACGCTGCCTTTGATTAATATACTGAAACAATTAATACTTAAAGAAAACTTAAATTCAAAAACCAGGTATCAGCGCGGCGGAACTCGCAATCACCGGAAAATCTGGTAATCCGCGAGTTCAGCCATTATTTCTTTTAACTATAACGCTATAACCGTCGACGACATCGGTTATAACCGATGTCTAGCCCCAATTCCAGTCGTAACCGTCGATGATTGACCGAAATCAAACCTCACCCTAACAGCCTATAAATACAGGGCTAAATTCCTCACTCCAATTCGTTTATCACTCTCAACTCACTCTGAAAAACCTCGCTGCAAGTCGCCGGAAATTTTCTGCAACTCGCCGGAATTCTCTGCAACTCGCCGGAAAACCGAACCCATTTCATTTCTTTGCCTTACTCTAAAATAGGACTTCTAGAGCTCAGACAGAAAGCACCGCACTCACCTCAAACTTCCTGTAGATCCTCTGTCGCAAGTTACACGTCGCCGGAAAAGTTTCAGTCACCGGAAATTCGTAGGAAATCACACCTGTTCGGTACAACATCCTTAAAACCTTTCTGTTTAAATTAATTTGTTAATCAGTAATACTCAATCAACTAATTCAACAAGAATTATTGATTAAACAGTCGAGTTGATTCACTGGTTTCATAAACTGAAGAAGATGAAGCACTATTAATATATAAGTTTAATTTAAAACAGATTTTTAAACGGGTTAGACACACAGTCCAGTGGTGGACTGTGTGCAATTTTAAACCACACGTCCCGAGTTCGATTCGTGCACTTAACAGGTTTCCGGTGATAAATCTCAATTTTTTTAAAAGACCCAGAACACCTTCCAGTTAGTATTTAAGTTTAATAAAAACCAATATTCTAACCAGGTTAGACACACAGTCCAGCGGTGGACTGTGTGCAAAGTTAAACCACAGGTCACGAGTTCGAATCCTGTTATGTGCACCGGTTCGACATAATTACAAATCTTTTTAAAATAAATGATTTCTGAATAAATCTAAATAGTATATAAGTATAACTAAAAACAGAAAGATTTCGGGTTAGACACGTAGCTCAGTTGGTAGAGCTGCGTGCACGCGTACGGGAGGTCACGAGTTCGAACCTCACTCAGCGCACATAATAAACACAATCAGACCGGTCAACAGTCAAATCAAGGGTCGAAAGTCAACGGTCAACATTTTTTTGTTTATTTATTTAATCAAAAATTATTTAAAAATACTTAAAAATAATATTTTTAAAGTTAGAAAATGTCCTTAAACTCACAAAAATAAATCTAGAAATCCTATTAAGGTTATGAATTAAAATTATTAATCTCAAATAAAATCCATTTATATACCGAACCACTATGTTATTATTTAGATTAGTTTCTCTCGTGTTAAATCCAAATTCGTGCGCATTCATCATCAATCCAAGAAACGCAACCACTGTGAGTGAATTCTTACAAATTCCCCTTTTTATTCATGTTTTGGGGTGTATCATGTGTCGCTTAAATTAATTCGCTTATTCAAACTCGTGCTATACCATTATATGATCTAAACTTAGAATGTAAATATTGTTTGTTGTGATGTATTACATATTGTCAAGTTGTATGCAAATTATTTATTAGGCCAATCAGTTCCTCGTGGGAGGCGAGTTGAACAACGCGTGCCTCAAAACTCATTCATTAGGCCCATCAGTTTGTTGAACAACGCGTGCCTCAAAACTCATTCATTAGGCCCATCAGTTCCTCGTGGGAGACGAGTTGAACAACGCGTGCCTCAAAACAATCAATTGTTGTATGTGTGTGTAATATTTAATATTATGTGTTTTGTGAATAAATTTACATCTACATTTACTCATATGTGGTTATGCACTTTATTTTATAATCAATACAATAAACACGTTTAAATGTTTTCATAGGATTCACTCGCCAACTTTTTGTTGACCCAAAAACCATTTTTTACACATGATACAGGTGGACAGGATGAAGCAAGGAACACATAGGAAATTGCCTTAGAAGAAAAATAATGAAGTCTAGAAAGATGTATAGAACATGTTGTACTTGTATGATTTGATTGTATGAACTCCTTTAAATTGTAATAATGAATATGAAACATTATAATAAATGTCATGAGCTTTGATGAAAACCCAATCATGCCCCGATCACCTTTTTCCGCTGCGGGTCGGGGTGTGACAAGTAACGTGATTAAATTAGCGAGATGCTTAATGAAAATGCGACAGGGTACTTTAAATTAAGACTGAGATTGATTTGAAAACAAAAGATTATCTTCAATATACCTGAATCTGCATAAACCATATAGATTCAAATCGTTGTGGTTAATGGTCGTATGGATCTGGAATGGGTCGAATTAAGATAGAGATTGATTTTAAAACAATATATTCGTAAGAACATACCTGAATATGCAGAAATCGTATGAATCTAGAATCGATTGAAGAATGGTTGAAGGTCGTATGGAAAAGAATCACTTGAATAATGGTTGAAGTTCATGTATTGTTATAAGAACAGGGGAAATTTTGTGAATGATTTAGCTATGACAAATTACCACTTTACCCTTTAAATTAAAACTCAAGGGAAATAAATAAGTGGCTGAGATTTGTTCTCATGGTTCTCACAAATAATGTGTGTTCTCATTTGAACCCTATATATATATATATATATATATATATATACATAAAGGTTATATAGAAAACCCTTAGTTAAGGAGAAAACCCAACCTCCCAACATTTTGCTTTGAAAAAAATTATACATGTCGTATACATTTTTATAAGGGTTACAAAAAAAAATCAAAAAAGCGCCAACCAATTTTTTTTAAAAATAAAACAGTTTTTGTGTAACATGCGTAACAGTAATGTGTAACACACATTACAGTCGCGTTACACAAAAATTGTTTATTATTTAAAAAAAATACTCTTTGGTACCTGTTTTTTCGGCTCAAAACTCTTAAAAACATGTATATTATATGTGTTATTTTTTTTCAAAAAAAATGCTGAGAGGTTAGTGTTTCCCAGGTTCTTCTCCCTAACTATGAGTTTTCTATATATACCTACACTATATGTGTGTGTGTGCATATATATATATATAGGGTTATGTTTATTAGTGAATAACCCCTTTGATTGTGAACACTAGTGAACTAATCTTATCCCTTGATTATCAATAGACAAGTTTAAATCAATGACCATGATTTGATGATGAAAATAAACTAGTGTATTTTACAATTCAATGACGTAAATTATTGGTCATGATTTGTTCACTTAGTTCACAAATTAGTTTACAAATACACCAATGTTTACTCTAAAACCCCATCCTATATGTATATATATATATATATAGAGAGAGAGGTGAAATGAGCATAATTGGGACCATTTTGAAATTGCTTTTGTTTTTGTGTTTTTGTTTCAACCTTTGATTTTTGTCATGTAGCCCAAGACCTTCAAATGGGCACCTAAGTGTGTCCCCTGACCCCCACCGCACTCAATATTTGTGTGTGCCCCATCACTTTAATTTCCCATCAGCCAAAAATAAAAGTTTAATGGATCTTCCTGTTCATTATATTCACAATCATCATCGTTTCATGTCGATCTCTCACTTTCTTCCATTAAACATAATTAGTGTTCGGTTTAAGTGCGTTGCTAATCACTGGATGGTTGTGTATGAAGACTTGTTTCTCACCGAAGCTATATCTGTTTTAATCAACTGGAAAGAATTTCCTCGCTTTATTCATCCATTTGCATATGGAAAAGTAACAAATTTAGGCTTTGTGATTTGTTTTTTGAACATAGCTTTACAAGTTTAACATTCATGTTCAGGATTGTGTTACTCGTATGATGATACTTGGCTTGTAATTGAGCTCTACATCGTTATAGAATGATAACTTCACAGTAAATAGACTGAGATAACTATCTATAGATGTTTGGCCGGATTGATAGAAATCTAAAAGATGTGTCATTTTAATTGAGTGAACGAAATATTATGAAAACCAACAATGTTTAGGAAAAGTGGCTAGCTCTTGTATCGGTTGTGGGACAACTAGCTTACTTCATCGTCACAGTGGCGGATCTAGAAAATCCTTATAGGGGCAACGTTTCAAAAAAAAAAAAAGAAGGTAACGAAATTGAAAAAACGTCATATTTTTTCAAAATTTACACTACCGCCGGAGCGTTAAGAGGTAGCGGAAGCTACCACTATTAACAAGCTAGGTCCGCCCCTTCATCGTCATCTTGACTTTGAAATAACCCAATTAAGCATGGAAATAAAAAAAACACTAGACTATCACAAAGAGCCCAACCTAGAGTACCTTTTTTGGACCTAAAAAAATACTATAACACCATTTGGACCTAAAAAAATACTATAACACCACCCAGCAAGAAATTAGACGGGGACATACGACGTTACAAAGGCTTGTTTGGGTTTTGCAACCAAACCACCCTCTTAATGTTAATTTTTACTATTTCTATTTATAAACCACAAATAGGAATAATTAATAATATACTAAAAAGTAGTTTCATTCACCATATGATTAATGTTAAAGATAATTCAATTCTGATGTCGCCAACACACTTAGCATGTCGACATGCGAAACAACTACAAGGTGCTACATATTTTTCCAAAATTAATCTCTGTTCTAGGTACCACCAACTTCATGTACTTGAAGAAGATATCCCCAAACTGTTTTTCTTACCCGATACGGCCATTACGAGTTCACTATCATTCTTTTTGGCTTGACTAATGCCCTTGCCGTTTTCATGGGATAACTTCCACCATGAGTACCTCGAGTACCTACATGCACATCTACACGCACAACTGCAAAAACAAACGTGTAAAATGTAATATAAATTGAATCTGTCTTGCTACTACTACTACTACAAAAAAAACCATCCTTTTTAACATAATCCGATTTTTTTGGAAAACGGCTTATATAACATCTTACGATCAAAGAGTAATATGTCACTATTTGTAACAAGAGAACCAAGTCCTATAACAAAGTTACCAATAAAGGTGGGCTCTATATTAGGGATGAGCAAATCAGACCCGGTACCGGTATCGAATTTACCGAACCGGGTACTTTTTCGATACCGATACGGTACTGACTTTTGACATTTTCGGTACCGGTTCGGTAGTGTACCGGTATTTACCGGATTTTACCCTCAAATACCGGTACCGAACCGGGTATATTCGGTACCGGTACCCACTTTTGAGAATTTTCGGTACCAGTTCTTTCGGTACCAGACGATACCGAGCTCATTGCTACTCTAAATTGTAAAATAGAATTTGGTTCATGTTCACACAACATGGTATAAGTTATGTTATAAAAACCATCATTTTATATAAAGGTAAACATAATGACATGGCTTTGAGCATTTCCCACCATGACATTATCCCTTGTTACTTTAAATGTTAAAACATCTCTCTCAAGTGCTAAAAAGCTTATGTTAGATAAAGAGGTTTCAAAGTCAAACTTCCAATATTTCTACCGAAGATATTGCCTTTTTTTGGTATACAAATTTATTTTTCTAATGATGGAATCTTGTAGTTGACAATTTGCACAAATGTAGGCCAATGAAAATTGCATCCCATGAGTGTGGATATAAATGTCATTTTACAATGTTGAATATGAGTCTTCCACAACAATTTTGTTGGTCAAGAGTCGGTTCTTTTACGGTTGGATCATCGTATCTTATATATATTTTTTATTCTGTGATTATTATATTCCAAAATTCAAAAAAAATACTCGTCACAAAACATGTTACGATAGATCAAAATAAGCAACTACAAATTAATACTTCATAGTTGACTTAATTTTTAACTTCGTTATTTCTTTTTTCTTTTACGAATCCAGATTTCAGTTATTAATTTTTTATACCCAAGTTTTTTTAACGGATAACCTTTTTTTTAAGTTCTTGTTGTCAGATGTTTTAAGGCTTTGCCGATAAATCACCACACCAATGTTTTATATCCAAGTTATAATGCAAATGCTTATGTTTTCATTCAAATAATTAAAGTTTAATAAATAGAAGTAATCAGGGTTGCTACTATAAGACTAATGGGTGTGGATCGGGGAAAGGCATCGGGAGGCTGAGGTGGACAAACTCCCCTGACGGGAACACCCCCCCCCCCCCCCCCCGAGCCCCTGACGGTGTCTTCGGTGGAAATCTCCCGACCATCCCGATCTCTCACTCTCTCTTCATTCTCTCTATCTCTCTCTCTCTAGCTTTGATTGGATGGAGGTGGATGGGATGGATGGGGAAACCATTTCCTAGGGTTGGGGGAAGAGGAGGAGGAAGAAGAAGGTGATGATGTGGAGATGATGTGGTCATGGAGGAAGGGGAACCACACCCCATGGTCTAATGACTTTTAATAATGATTAATCTTAAAAATAGAACTGCTTGATGGTTGGTTGGTTGGTCTATTTAATCATCCACTTTGATATGGCTTTTGGTTTAGTGTCACTTAGGAGTAGAATGGAGTTCAAATCCAACAATGGTGAAATAGGGGTAAATTAATGCCACCTACTTTAGACAAAATAAAAAAAATAATGCTTGTACAAACGAAAAGCCTTGTGATATAATATGTAACAGTGTAAACACTACATACATTGAAAAAATATTCTCATCATTGAAAGAACAAAAGATAACATGCATGATTCTCATAATTCTTTACTTAAAATAGTATTTTGTTGAAAGCCCATCTATGTTTATGTATGCCTTTATAATTAGTGTCTATACGTAAATTTATATACATTATCTTTGTTTGCGCTTTTGATTATTAGGCTACAGGGTATGGAGTGTCATCCACGTGCTACCTCACCCTTTTTCAGTCAAGAGCGCCTCCCCCTCAATACCGTCGTAGCAATTGTGGGGGGGGGGGGGTATTCATCCCCAGCCAAAGCAATGGCGAGCAATAACGGGCGTGAGAGGTGGGCCCACGTGATGTTGTGTGTGTGGGAAGTTATGGTTTCTCTTATATAGAAGGGGCGCCATTGGTGAGAAGAGGCAATAGGAGGGCTCCATTCCATATTGTGGGTGTTATTGAGAAGAGACAATAGAGCTCATTGACTGACATGGCGACTACATATTGATGAGGTGGCACAATAGGGGCTCCATTCCATACCTTGTAGCATTTGACATTACACTTTGAAGCAATAATATGGGGTTATTAAACTATATTTATGTATTAGCATCAATAAACTATTGAAAATAGAAACATTCTGACAATCAATCAGGCTTCATGGCAAATAGAAACATTATGGATGGACCATTAATTTTAAACGAAATAATCTCTTGGAGTAGAAAGGAAAAAAAAGAAACTTTAATTTTTAAAATTGATATCGAGAAAGCCTATGACTCAATCAACCGAGACTTTATCGATTCTATACTTCAACAAATGGGATTCCTGGGGTTATGGAGGATGTGGGTTAGAGGAGTATTAAAATCAGCAAGAGCTTCGGTTTGATAAACGGAGCTCCCACGCTAGAATTTCAATGCTACCGGGGGTACGCCAGGGAGACCCTTTATCCCCTTTTCTTTTTATAATGGCAATGGAGGCGCTAACATGTTTTGTCAATAAAGCATCTGAAGTTGGTTTAATTAGGGGGGTTAAATTACCAAACAGTGGACCGTCAATCGCACATCTAATGTATGCAGATGACGTGGTCTTCATGGGTGAATGGGCGAAAATAATATCCGGAATATAATACGCTTAATGAGATGTTTTTATCTCATATATGGCCTGAAGTCACCAAAAATCATGTTTGTTCGGCATTGGGGTGGGAGATAGTATTGTCGAAAGTACAACAAATATAATAAACTGCAAAGTTGGGAATTTCCCTTGCAAATAGTTAGGCTTGTTGGTGGGGTAAACACGAATCAAATCCGACATTGGAAAGGGATGATTGAATGCTACATAGCTAGACTCTCAAAATGGAAAGCGATAATATTATCAATCGGGGGTAGGGTAACAATGTTAAAATATGTTCTAGACTCTCTCCCATTATACTTTTTCTCTTTATATAAAGCACCTAAAGGAGTATTAAAATCACTCGAGGCTTAAGAAGACGGTTCCTTTGGGGGGTAACGACGAAAAAAGCTAAAACCAGTTGGGTATGTTGGGAAAGAGTAATCGGGCCTATGGATAAGGGTGGGTTAGGGCTGGGTTCTTTAAAAGATATGAATGCAGGTTTGCTGTTGAAATGGTGGTGGAGATACAAACCGGAAAAGAACAGTCTATGGAGGAAAGTAGTCGATGCAATCCATCTACAAGAAGGTTCGTGCTCTTTTCTACCGATTAAAGAAAGTATACCAGGAGCATGGTATGGTATAAACAAGTTAGGAAAAGAAATTTTGGAACAAAATGTGAATGCCACCAAGTTAATAAAAGGAAGACTCGGGGATGGCGAGGAAATAAAGTTTTGGATTGACTGGTGGCATGAGGAACTCCCACTTATGGATAGGTTCCCAACACTATTCAAATTGGAAAAGCAAAAGGGCGCAACAGTAAGGATGAGGATGGAAAATTGGGATTGGAAGCGGGACCCGAGGAGTGCAAGAGAACGTCAAGAGTGGTTAGAACTCCAACAAATAATGCACCGGATCTCTACTCAGAAGGGCCGTGATAGGTGGGAATGGACTCTAAACACAGGGGGCGAGTTCTCAGGGGCTTCAATTCGAAAATTGCTTGGAAGACATGCGATACCCTTCTACCCATACGAATGGGTGAAAGGTGTACCAAAAAAAGTTAACATATTTGCTTGGCGAGCTGAACAAGATCGCCTAGCGACGTTAAAAAGTCTACAAAAAAGGAGTATACTACACGGATCAGTGACGTGCCGATTATGTGGCGAGATGGAAGAGGACGCAAACCATCTATTCATATCCTGCTATGTTGCTTCAGTGGTATGGCAAAAGGTTAGTAGGTGGTGCAAAATCCCACCTATATATGCTTTTGAAGTGAGAGACCTATTGAAAATCCATAATGATTTGCATCTATCCGAACAAACAAAACGGATGGTACAATTAATTGTGGTAACCACATGTTGGGTAATTTGGAAAGCGAGAAACGAAGTCACTTTTGCCGGAAGGAGAATATAAACAGAGAGGATCTTCGGGGAAATACAGTCGACGGCATTCTTATGGAGCAAACACATGTTAAAGACCGCAAGCATGGATTGGGAGAATTGGGTGAATTTTAACTTGATTTTATGTATGTACTTTTGGCTCCCTAGCGCAAGAAGCTATCCACTTCTTGACGAGGGTTCAACGGGTCGTCTACAGCAATTGTTCAACCCCAAGGGGGCAAGGGTTTGTATTTGGAAGGTTAGGATTTGCAATTCAGAAAGGATTGGCGGCGCAGCTTGTTGCCCTGCTACCTTCTGTTTTGATGTAACTTGACAAGTTTTCAGGCTTATATATGAACACACAATCAAAAGATTATGGAGAATAAATTTGTTTTTTACTTTTTTTTATCAAATAGTTAGATATTATACGCTAACTTAATAAATTTAATTATATCAACCAACTACTAAAATTTCTAAGCATAATAACAATTGTTTTCTATTTAAAGCTAGCAACTTGTTACAGCTAGTGACATGATTTGTTTTTTTCTTTTTTCCATGAGGCAAGATACCTCAAGTTCTATTCCCGTAGAAAAAAAAAAACTCAAGTTCAATCTATTTTTTCTTTCTTCCCAATTTCAGTGTGTAGTTTTCATTTTTTTTGTTAGTTTTAATCCATCAACGAAAGGTATATGATTTACTAACATAATTATTAGTTGAGGGATGCAGATTCAACTCTTACTTGAAGCAGAGTGAGTTTTAATGGTAATTTCACCGTCATGTCTACGAGCGGATGGGTTACCGGGTTTTCCCCTGAATTGGTAGTTGACTAGGGGATTTTCGGAGTACTCCGTTTGGTCCAGTGGATGCCCCGAGAATACTTAGGATTGATTCTGTTGGCAGTTAAAAAAAAAGTTGAGACACTATTTGTGTAATTTAGCATAAGTAAAAAAAATATCATAAAACAAATCATACTCATCCCTCACCTAGATTTCAATTTTATTCTTGTTCATTTTAGATTGCAATTTTATTCTTGTTCATTTGCTCGATTGACCCACATCTCTTTGGCAATCTGGTTACCCATGGCGATTTGACAAATCGAAGAATCAAGGAACCCTATGATCTATCCCCTTACTTGTGGTCTAGTGGTAGGAGACTTAGGTTTTCTAATGGAGACCCAAGTTCAATTTTCACTTGTGTCATATTGGGGTGGATATAACCCTGAGCTTATAGCTTAGTGGTTGGGCAATGATGGTGACGAACCCATCGAGGGGGGTTCGATCATGAGGCGCACCCCGATTTTCATCCGCCTGTTACTTCAGCGAGGCAACTCGTATGGAGGCAGTACGGTTTTCAGGACAATGTCGTATCCAAGTCTGACCAACCCAGCGCGGGCCCGGTTAAGACATCATAGTGGGCAGATCTTGGCTAGGGCCGCCGTTTAGGCCGTGTGACATTGGGTCACTAAAAAAGAAAGTTACCATTAAAAAAAGAGTTAAATGTTATTTTAGTCCCTGTGGTTTAGGCTATTTTGCCAGTTTTGTCCAAAGGTTTCATTTTTTGCCTGTGAGTTAAAAAAGGTTTCACCATTCCCATTTTGGTCCACTAGGTTAACTTCATCCATTTTTTCTGTTAACGAGAAGGGCGATTCGATCATTTTATCCCGTTAACAGAAAAAATGGATGAAGTTAAACCAGTGGACTAAAATGGCAACAGTGAAACCTTTTTGTATCCACAGACCTTTGGACTAAACTGACAAAATGACTCAAACCACATGGACTAAAATGACATTTAACTCAAAAAAAAGAAAAAAAACCCTATGATCTAGAACTATAAGCCAACTTAAAGTACCGCTGCGAGTGTTTTACCTTTGAAAAAACAAACAGCGAACTTAAATTTAGAATGAGCGTGCTAGATCTTAGAAAAAACAAATACTAAATAGCAGAAGTTATGCCTATTTGAGTATAATAGTGTTTGTCAAGGTAAAGTAATTTCATTACGTTGAAAATGGACTTCTCTTTGAATTAGAAGTTCTACTTGATGTCAAAAAAAAACCTCCCCCCTCTTTTAAAAAAAAGAAAAAAGAAAAAAACCGGGACTATTCCATTATTTATTTAGCAAGGAAATAAACGAAGAAATACCTAAAACGTAGAGGATTTTTTTTTTTACCAATATGGTGTAGGCTTCGGATTTTTCAATAGATCAGAAGGAATTTCTGAATCATAGATAATTTCACCATCAAATTAAAGTATCTTGTGAGTATGAATTCTTAATTAGATAAGACTGTAAATTCTACAAAAATGAGAGTTTATTTTCTTGTGAAATGCGAATTTCAAATTTATGTATTGTAATAAACGAGCACTTTCTTTTTATATAGGTATTATTCATGAAAAGTGTGCCAACTGGCTATTATTAACATGAGCAGTTTTCAGTTATATAGTAGTAAAACCCTTAGCAGGAACTCCCTGAGAAGTAACTCAGTTGTCGCTGATCTCCCAAGTTGTGAGAATGGGCCACGTTACTACTTCATCTAGTTATATTATTGGTCACTAGCTAGCACATCACTATCGGTGGCTAGCTTCTTTTATTTTTTATTTACCCGGAAATGGAACTTTAAGTCTGCTTTACACCAAACTTCTAATCTATGCTCTTGCTTAAATTTGAACTTGGGACATCTTCTCTAAGAGGCATTTGCCTCTACTAAGTGGGCTATTCCCAAACTGACATTATCGATGGCTAGTTACCAATGATAACCAAGTTTCCACTTATATAAGTTAGGACTTACCACCGATGACCAAGTTGTTAGTAATCAATTAGTAAACTTCACAGTAGAGGTTTCGACCCTTTAAACCTCTGGATTGATTGATGATTGAAAACACAATAGTCTCAAACAAATTTATATTGTATGGCCTCTTAACTTATATAAGTGTATAATATAATATACCTTTCATATTATATGAATGCAATTATACTAAACTAATACCAAAATCACCAACACAGGGTTCATAGTATCTTTTCATATATAGTATATGATTCATTGCAACTTTTCATACATATAATATTATTGGTAGTTTGGATCTCATGTAGCGTATTATATATTATGTAACTTATAGTATAAATCTTTTTACTTCATCACACATCTTTACCGTGTTATTTGCATACGAGTTTAAGCAGATAAAATAAAACTTATGAGTATATGTATAGTGTGAGTTTTGTTTTCAAAAAAAGATAGAGTGGCTTTTAATACTTATTTTATTGTTGATCAACAATTTATATAGAAGATTTAACAACATAAGTTTATTTTTCCTGGGTAAAACAATATAGAAGATTTAATTATGTTCATTTAACCAATTAACAAGATTTTGTAAAATATTTGAAAATTTTATAATGAAACTAGTTTCATTATCTAGATTGGACGGAAGGACTTAAATAGTTAGCTTTCTTTTATTAAACAAATAACAAGCAGCCTAATGACATCTTAGGGGTGAGATAAGGCTTAGGGACCATTAGATCCTGGGTTCGATTCCTACAAGAGGGTTTTCCTATATTTATTAGGGTTTTCTTCTAAATTGGTGTATAGACATTATTGCCTAGCGGAGATGGATGTGACCGGGTGGTTCCGCTAGTGGCACGATGCTACTTCATTCGTCCGTTAGTGATCCAAATTTGCCGTTAAAAAATATGTTGTAAGGCTAAATGGGACTAAAAATGTGAAAATCATAAAACTAGACATTGACCTACTTGATTTGTGAAAATAGACATTTGTTGCAGCTACATATGTAAAGAATTCACGAAAAGCAAGTTTTTGCAGAGAAAGCCATATGGAGGAAATGGCTAGAATGTAGTTGTTACCAACATTTGGGTGACACATCTGAGAGCCAATAAAAGTTTTACATTTGGCACTTGGAAGAGATAGAGGTGGTTAATCCCTAGCCATTACCCCTGAAATAACTTGGTAGCACAGTTAGAGGCTAGGGGTCGAGGTAAAACATGTCCAACATATGAATACTTGTCACAAATATTTTAGGTTTCGAGTTTGCTGATAAGGTTCAAGTTTATTTGTCACCTTTGATGGGGATGCTTAAGGAAGGCTAAAAAAACATAGCTACCTCACCATTTCTACTGTCTTTTTTCTCTCCAATCCCTTATCTCTGTTCCTTCTCTCTCCTCCCCTCTTATAGTCTCCGACCATAATTTCTTCTCTCCCCTTCTCCCTTTCTTCTCTCATCTACATTGATTTTGCATTCGTGACGGATGACCAAAACCACCCACTTAAAGATGTTGTAAGTTCAACATTTAGATTTTGCATGTAAATTGTAATTAAAGTTAACAAACTTATAATTTAAACTTTATGAATTGGGTATGCGAGACTAAAGCTATTTATGGCAATAACATAACATAATGGTGGGAGGTGTATTCCGCATGTTAAGTCTAACAAGAATACATCGTAAAAATATGTGTAAGATTTGTTTAATGTCTAAAAAATTTATTTCATAGTAGGTTAAATACTTTGGACATGAAATGACACGTAGGACGTTTATTACTAATATTAAAGGGTTAATCTATTTTTAGCCAAAAATCTGAATCTATTAAAAGAAGAATGGATCATGATTGATTTGACTAAAAAAGAAAAAAAAAACACAATGAAAAATATAAATTAACAAAAGAAAATTTGCATGTTAACATTTTATTGGTTACCCATAATCATAATGCTATATTTATAAAAAAAAGTTAATTTTGTTTTTGTTTTTTTAGACAATTTTCCAAATAATGAACTTACATGTCACACTCCAATTGATGGCGGAATCATCGGAGTGAGACGAAATAGATTGCTCGAGACATCATAATACTATTGTGACAATATTTAAATTCAAAACCGATTTCATTACGTTGATAATCATAGTCAAAACGTTACAAGGAAACAAAATACAACACGGGTAAATTCAAATACAACAAAGTTTGACATAACGAAATAACAAAATCTAGAAATTCTAAATGCGTTTCTAGTGTCGTCCCTACTAGATTTTGTCATATTCAACATCATCAACCCGCAACATGTTTAAAAGTATAGTTCAACACAAAAACATTGACGAGTACACAATTTTGATATAGCATAAGTATGTAAAAGCGTTTTAAAGAATTCCACATGGCAAAGTAGTATACTAGATTAATGTAAACATGGCATGCGATTATACAAGTTAATCCTCTAGTGTCACCGCAATAATAGAATACTTAACATGACCATAAGAATGCGGGCGGTGCGTTACTCCTATAGCGCTATACATGTTAAAGGGAGGCTCGTACGAAGTTAATGACAAATAGCATCACATAAGAATGTTCCAAGTATACAATTCACGTATTACGTATCTTAGCATGTATGATGGAATGTTTGTGTTTGCATAAAGTTTAAGTGTGAGTTGTGTAATTTAATAAGTAAACAAAATTGCACCCAAAAGTGTAAAGCGTAAAAAGGGTGTTCGTTTGTACTCACGGTTTTGCAAAGCTTCCTTTGTTAAATCTCGTGAAGAGTTTGATTAATTGGCGAACGGAACACCGAGTTATCCTACACGAGGAAACATATGTGTGTGAGTATTGGAATGATAACGAAGGATTTGGATTAGGAGTTTTAAGTATGTAAAAAGTATGTATCAAGAAAGTAATTATCGAGACGTTAACTCTCGTTTTAACACTATAAATCCATAAAGGTGATTGTGGTTTCATGGGTCATGCCCATTAGAATTGTAACGAAAAGGTTAAGTCTTAGATTATATAACCTAATGTTGTGACAAGTAACCATATGATCATTGTCAAAAGTTTGATTATGTATAAGTCTATTTACATATATATTATATAATATATAATAAGTCCATCATATATGTCATAGATTATCATAGAAGTCATGCATGGAGATAGGATGATGAGCATCCATTAAACCTCGTTATATGATTCACCAATACACAAACCGTCACAAGAACGATTCGGATGGTCATGCATTAAATGAAAATGTACAAGTAATCACTATACCAAGTAGCCAAGTAATCTTCAACCCGGGTGAGCCAACATCGACATAGAAAGAATTAACTAAGTGTCGAAGGCTAGACGGGGTCGTGTCACTTTTAGGCTAGCAAACTACTTGGGATAGAGATGGGAAAATATCAAGTAAGGTGGTTGATTGAAGGTAGGATAGCCAAGGCTTCCAAGTAATCACACCTTTACAAAAACACAAGCTTTGTCAAGCTTGGATGGTTTCAACACTTGTGGGTTAAAACCCTTTCAAAAACAAAAAGTTTAGAGGCATTTTACACCTCCTAATTTGTATGAAACAACCTTAGCTAGCTCACTAATCATGGGCTTGATTAGAGGCACAAGTAGCACAAGTTTGTCTAGAAAAAAGTATGTTTAAATACAGTTTACAAGTTCGTCTTCCAAAACAGAGAGTTTAGCCTTAAAAATGGTATTGTTCCACCTTAGTTTTCCATGGAAACCTATGGTAACATCCCTAGAGGTTTTACAAACTTTGTTGAGGAAGAAAAAATGAAGAAAACATGAAAATAATGAGGTTATAAAAAGATAAAAACGAGCAGAAAGTTTATGCACTTTGGACCTAAAAAAAGAGGTTTCACCTTAGTTTGCCCAGGCAAACTTGTGAAAACCTTCCTAGAGGTTATCTAAGTATTGTAGAAGAAAGAACAAGAAGAAATTAGAAAGAGAAGTGAGTTAAAACTCACTTTTTATGGCTAGAAGTTTCTGAAGTGTTGCTGAAAACTCAACTGAGTTTGGGAGGGTTTTTGAAGTGTTTGGAGGCTTCTAAAAGTGGAATAAAGGATGAGGAAGTGCTTATTATATAGGGAAGGGATTAAGGATTCAATGGGTTGGGTTTTGGATAAGATTAGGGGGAGTTCAGACTTGAAACAAGTCCACTAAACCCAGCCCAAAGCTACGGTCAGCCCTATATTTCTTTTTTTTTTTTAACATTATAAGGTGTATATTTGTTGTATATTCAGGTGTTACATGTTATTTAATATATGTCCAACATGTAACAGGGCCTAATATGCAAAGGGAACATGAAAACATGTGATAAACAAATATGTAA
The DNA here is from genome assembly GCA_947069175.1 of Scalesia atractyloides. Taxonomy (NCBI): domain Eukaryota; kingdom Viridiplantae; phylum Streptophyta; class Magnoliopsida; order Asterales; family Asteraceae; genus Scalesia; species Scalesia atractyloides. The sequence goes on from CAMTDV010000025.1 coordinate 27,327,428, forward strand.
ACATAGGTTTTGTGTTGTAATAATAAAAGAAGCATTGTAAGGATTAAACAAGTATGTGTAATGTATAACGAAGTGTCAAATATGCATAAGTCTCGTAATCGAATTGTAAAGTGTTTGAATGTACGAAATGCTTACGAAATGTGAATTCACAATGACTGGTTACAAGTTAAACTTATGTTTATGGGAATCATGTATGTATCAAAGTATAAACAATGCATAAACATTGTGTATTTCATATAAAAGATTCATTTCATTACGATCGAAGTCTCAGATTTACAATGGTTTGAAACAAAATACGATTTCAAAGGAAACGAGTTTCCGAAATTAGAAGTACGATACAATAATGACCAGAAGGAGTGTGAGGAAGTTTAGTAATGAAGTCCATGGCAATGCTCTCCCATTTCCAGACATGAATCTCTGGTTGTTCGAGTAGGCCTGAGGGACGTTGATGTTCGGCTTTAACTTTAGAGCATGTAAGACATTTCAAGACGTAGAGAGCTATATCTCTCTTCATACCAGGCCACCAGTAAGATGTACGAAGACCGTGGTACATCTTGTCAGCGCTAGGATGAACGAAATATCGAGACTTGTGGGCTTCATCCATCAAAGTGTTACGAAGGTCGCTGATCAGGAATCCAGATGCGATTGAGGTAGTAAAGAATGCCATCGGGTTTAGACTCAAATGGGTTTTCGACACCACACTTCAAATCATTATCGAGCTTACCCTCATTAATGGCTGAGTATTGTGCCTTGCGAATCAGCTCGTGATGTTTTCCCAAGGTTTGATAGCAACGAATACTCTTAACATGAGTTTTACGACTAAGTGCATCGGCTACAACATTCGCTTTGCCAGGGTGGTAGCGAATATCGCAGTCGTAGTCGTTTAACAACTCTACCCAACGACGTTGACGCATGTTGAGTTCCTTTTGATCGAAGATGTGCTGAAGGCTCTTATGGTCGGTGAAGACCACACACTTAGTACCATAAAGGTAGTGTCGCCATATCTTCAATGCAAAAACACCTGCACCAAGTTCAAGGTCGTGCGTAGTGTAGTTCTTCTCAAGGATTTTGAGTTGTCTCGAAGCGTAAGCGATAACCTTATCTCGTTGCATAAGAACACAACCAAGACCTTGATTTGAGGCATCGCAACACATGACGAAATCGTCGTTTCCATCGGGAAGAGTGAGGATAGGAGTAATACAAAGCATGTCCTTGAGGGTTTGGAAGGATTCCTCTTGTTCAGGACCCCAAACAAAAGGTTTATCTTTTTGAGTCAAGGACGTAAGAGGAACGACAATTTTGGAAAAATTCGAGATAAAGCGATGATAGTAACCAGCTAAACTAAGAAACGAACGAATTTCAGACGGAGACTTAGGAGCAATCCAATTCGCAGGATCAACGTGAATACCGAGTTAGTTGACAACATGACCAAGGAATTGAACCTCTTTTAGCCGAAATTCACACTTGGAGAATTTGGCATAAAGACGCTCGGTACGCAAAAGCTGGAGGATAAGGCGCAAGTGTCGCTCGTGCTCTTCTTGCGTATTGGAATATATGAGAATATCATCAATGAAGACAATCACGAAACGGTCGAGGTAAGGTTTGCACATACGATTCATCAAATCCATGAACACTGCAGGCGCGTTGGTCAACCCAAAAGGCATGACCACGAACTAATAGTGCCTATAACATGTACGAAATGCAGTTTTGGGTATATCTTCTTCGAGGACTCGAAGTTGATGATAACCCGAACGGAGATCGATTTTGAGAAACAGGTCACGCCTTGAAGTTGGTCAAAGAGATCGTTGATACGAGGAAGTGGATATCGGTTTTTGACTGTAAGTTTATTGAGCTCACGATAATCAATGCACATCCGAAATATCTTTCTTCTTGACGAACATAACGGGAGCGCCCCAAGAAGAAGTACTAGAAGCCTTTATCAAGAAGTTTCTGAAGTTGGCTAGATAGCTCGTGCATTTCTGTGGGTGCTAGACGATATGGAGACTTCGAAACAGGGGTTGCGCCAGGGAGAAGATCGATGCGAAATTCAACAGAACGAGGAGGAGGAGGACCAGGAAGATCTTCTGGGAAGACGTCAGGGAAATCGCATATAACAAGAACATCACTCATGCTTGGACCCTTGTCTTTCTTTCCACAATGTGGGCGAGAAATGCGAAGTATTCTTTACGTAAGTACTTGTTCGCTTAGACACACGACATAAGCTTGAGACCTTTAGAAGGTTTCTCGCCATAGACGTGTAAAGAGTCACCATTGGGGAGAGGAAGACCGATGAACTTTTCGGAACAAACGACTTTAGCACGAACTCGCCTAAGCCAATCCATGCCTACTATGATATCAAAGCTACCCATTTGCATGGGTATGAGGTCAATAGAGAATGTATGATCATTAAGATTCAAGGAACACTTAGAAAGGACAGGATCGACAGTGATGGACTTTCGATTAGCGATTTCGACTGCAAATGGTTTGGGCAACTTAGAACGTCTACACTTTAGCAATTGTAACGGACACAAAACTTTTATACGCGCAAGTATCAAATAAAACACGAAGCGTAAACATTGTTTACGAGAAACGTACCCGTCATGACATCGTTGGCATTTTGGGCCTGAGCTGCTGTAATGACGAATGCTCGACCACGAGCTTGCTGCTGCCGCCGATGGTTGTTGTTGTTACGCTAAGGGCAAACATTTGCGAGGTGATTGAGATCTCCGCACTTGAAACAGGCACGGACGGTAGTTGCTGGTGGTTGGGTTTGGTTTGGGGCAGGGTTTTGGGGTGCGGTGATGGTTCGGGCTTGGTTGGCAGAGTTTGTGGAACACTTCGAAACTGCGGGGCAAAGTGTCCAAACCTATAGCAACTGGTGCATAGGCGGCAATGAGCGTCAACGGGATGGTGGTAAGGGCAGGTGTTACACTTGGTGTGCGGCCCAGTGTACGCCTTTCTAGTGGAATTAGGGTTGGTTGGCGCAACTTGTTGGATAGGCTGGGGGTTTGGCGGAGTGACTACCACGCAATTCTGGCTTGAAGCCTTCTGCTTCTTGCCTTTGTTGTTCTTGGTGGGTGGTTTAGATGGCGTAGGCTCAGGGGTGGCATTGATGGTAGCTTGGTGTGCGTTCTTTGATGGAGCCTTGGTGGAGGTTTCCCAGAAGAACGTGGTTGTTGTTAAGCTTGGCGAATAGGTGAAAGGTATCGGCAAGGGTCTTGGGGACGGCGCGTCGACGAGGTTCATGAGGTGAGGAGGGAGACAACGAATGTATTTTGCCACAACCTTCTCGACAGTGTCAACTTGGCTAGGGCAAATTACGCCGAGCTGCTTGAACCGAGCCGTGAGGCTAGCGTTTGTCACACCCCGACCCGCAGCGGAAAAGGTGATCGGGGCATAATTGGGTTATCATCAAAGCTCATGACATTTATTATATGTTTCATATTCATTAATACAATTTAATGGAAATAAATTATACAACATCTTCTAACTATCAGTCTAAGCTTCTTGGTTCTCTTCTAAGGCATATCCTATGTTTTTCTTCCTTCAACCTGTTCACCTGTATCATGTGTAAAAAGGTTTTTGGATCAACATAATGTTGGCGAGTGAATCCTATGGAAAACTTTTGAACAATTTATTTAAATTGATTATGAAATATGTGCACAACCATACATGAGTAAAAATAGATGTAACTTAATCGGCAATCATAGAATGTTAAATGAAACACTCATGAATAATAATGGAACAATTAAAGGCACGCGATGCTCAACTCGTCTCTTACGAGGAACTGAGGGGCCTGATGAATGAATTGCATAAACATGATAATATGAATAACACAACACACATGAACAATAATGAATTTGAAATGAAACACGCGATGTTCTACTCGTTTCCCACGAGGAACTGATGGGCTTAATGTATGAGTTTCATGTATTTTGACAAACGGAATATAAGTAAATCACAACAATAAATCAATCTAAGTTTAAGTCACGATGTGGTATGGCACAAGTTTAAATAAATAAATTAATTATTTCATAACACATGACACACCCCAAAACGTGTAATTTAAAAGGGGAGATTGTAAGATTCACTCACATTGGGTGCGTTCGGTTGATGACGTTGATTGCACGCGAAGTGGTTTTAACCACAAGTGAGATTAAACCTAGATAAATCGCATAATGGTTCGGTAAGTAAACGGGTTTTATTAATCTATTTTAGTAGGATTGTTGGGTGTATTTTTGTGAGTTGGAGGCTATTTTCTAACCTTAAAAATGTTATTTTTAAGTATTTATAATTGATTTTTAATTAAAATAATTAAATAAAAATAATAAAAAAATATTTTATTTTATTGCTACAGTACACGTTGACCGTTGACTTTGACTATCGTTGACCGGTTTATAGCATATTGTTGTGCGCCGGGTGAGGCTCGAACCCGAGACCTCCCGTACGCGTGCACGCAGCTCTACCAACTGAGCTACGTGTCTAACCCGTTATATATCCGATTTTAATTATATATATATATTAATTAGAATTAACAGAAATCATTTATTATTAAAAACGAATTTAATCTCAATAACCGGTGCGCTCCACAGGTCTCGAACCCGGGACCTGTGGGTTAGCGGACACACACTCCACCGCTGGACTGTGTGTCACACTTGGTTGTAACCCGGTTATCAATATACTTAACATATACTCCAGGCGACTCCGGTTCAGTTTGTTAAAAAGAAAGGATTTTTATCGAGGCGGCGTGTGTGAAACCGGAATCGAACTCGTGACCTTAGCGTTAAAAGTGCACACAGTCCACCGCTGGACTGTGTGTCTAACCCGGTTAATAACTTGAATTTAATTATACTTAACCATTACTGAACTTCGTCTTCTTCACCGGTTTTAACCGGAAGTGACGACGGACTGGTTCAGAATGTTGATTCATGTTTCTTTTAGCGTTAAATGATCATTTACAAACGAGATAAAAGTAAAAAGGAAAGGAATTAGGCGTGAAGGGTACCGACTGAGTTTACTCTGTTTTCCGGCAGAACTCCGGCGACAGAAGTCTTTTTCCGGCGACAAGTATCTTGCAGCAGAGAGTCTTCCGAAGGCTTGAAAAGGTTGTGGGTGACTTCGGTGAAGGTTTAGGGGGTTCAGTAAGCTCAGAGATTACTGATACGTTTTTCCGGCGAAGTATCAAGAATCTCCGGCGAGTGATTTTTCGCCGAGAAAGGGTGCGATTTGAGTGTGAAAAACTTCTGGCGAGTTGTGGGTGTATTTATAGGGTAGCAACGAGATGAATGGGGTCTGAATTCGGTCTATATTCGAAGTCAACTGTTCTCCGGCGATTTTGGATGATGACGCGGTTTCCAGACGTTGGCTAGCTGTCGCTGGAGTCAACTAATTGGTTAAATTGAGCGATTGCGTAATTTATGGGCGAAGTCGTCGGAATTTCCGACGACAGCTGTTTGGGGCGCGAGTTGACTGAGTTTGAATTCCGCACATCAATATTTGATATAATAAATCCATTTACTTAACAGAAAATCAAAGTGGCGGAGTGGTTTACGGTGTGTGAGTTAAGTGTTTGGTTGAACCGGTAGAGACCCGAGTTCGAAACCCGGCATGATTAAAACATTTTTATTTTGTTATTTTTATCAGTTTTTCAAAAACTAAATATATATCCCCGCATAATAAGTGATTACGGATCGTTTAAAATTATTTTGGGCATTTAATTCGCAACGAAAAAATTTGACTGACTGTTCGGTTGATAAACGGAGCGGGTTTGGTAAATCCGTTTTTGGACGGATGTTACAGCGTTGTCGTTCCCGACTTGCTTAAGGTTCCAGAACTCGTTTTCGAGCCTCTGGCGCTCGTGTTGGGGACAAAACTCTTTCTCCATGAGTTTTCTAAATTCAGCCCATAGGAGTGCGTGAGCGGCTTCGTTCCCACGCGTGTTACGCTCGTAGGTCCACCAATCGAGAGCCCTCGATCGGAAAATGCCCATTGCGTTGATTGTACGAAAGTGGTCAGGAAAACCACTTTGTAGGAACGTTACTTCAATGGCATCGAACCACGGAAGCATCACTGTGGTGTCACCTTCGCCAGTAAAGGGTAAGGGGCTACAAGAGTTAAACTGTTTAAAGGTGAACATCGACCTAGGTGTTACCACCTAAGAGTCGACTGAAACGTTGGGAGTTCGGTGTTGGGAGGGTTCGGGTTAGCCTGAATCTTGCTCACTATGTCGGGGATGATCTTGGCCATTTGCTCGGCCATGAACTCCATACAATCCTTTTTTGTAATGGAGTCAGAATTGTTGGAACCCTTCTAGGAGCTCGATGTGGACTTGGACTTTGACTTCTTGTTGAGAGAGTGACGGAAGGGAGGCATCTAGAGATTGCAAAAATAAGAGGAAGGATGAGACTTGATCATAATGTGTTTGTAAGAATCACGTTTTTGCAAGTATAAGCATGTATGTAGCATTTAACACATATAAGTTCACATAGGTTACATAAGTATAACAAGTATTCAAAAGCGTAAACACGTATGAATGCGTAAAGGAGTATAAATTTAGTTGGTTCACGAGAATTATTATTGTTTTTGATTACGAGAGATGTGCGAATTGTGAAACGGTTTTGAAATGAACGAGGTAACAAGTTTTAAAACACATTGAAATTGAGATAACATAAAAGAGAGGCTTAATAAAAAATTGGAGTGTTTCGGGTAGAGAAACGTCGACTATTCCAAAGTGAATCAAAGATCCTTTCGAGTTAGGGAAACATGCTTTGGCCTAATAGGTAAAATACTCTCGTCGAGAAGCGATTAACGGTATTTTATCCTTCCAGTTACTACACGTCCCTAGTCGATCCAAAATACGAGACTTTCACGAGATTGAAAATCGAGGAGTGGGACTAGTTAACAAGGTGCGGGTTTCACCCTAACTTGATAACATCGTACCCTAAACGTGGTTGGTACTTACCAACGAGGAGCGAATTCTGACTCGTCGGTAAGGGTCCACTAGAGTATGAAATGGAAGTTTTCCATCAAGATGTGGATATCACTCCTAACTTGACGGTGTAACTTCGTGTAAAATTGAATACGCGGATTGAGAGTGATCACCAAATTGCGGGTTTCTCCCCTATTTTGGCGAGATCGCCTCGTTTGTAATGCGAGTGTCTTCAAGTCTTCAAGTTTGTATATTGTGTAAAATGTCTTAGGAAAGACACATTATATAATTTAAGACGAAAAGAAATAGGAAGAAGCAAAGTTGGAAGAATTAACATTTTAAGCATGAAACATGAATGGTCGAAATTGGGTACTTAAACTATAGACTAGGTCGAACATGACAATTATACCTAATTCCCTATAGTTATGGCTCTGATACCAATCTATCACACCCCAACCGATTGCGGAATTATCGGAGTGAGAGAAATAGATTGCTCGAGACATCATAACACTATTGTGACAATATTTATATTCAAGACCGATTTCGTTTCATCGATAATCATAGTCAAAACATTACAAGAAAACAAAATACAACATGGGTAAATTGAAATACAACAAAGTTTGACATAACGAAATAACAAAATCTAGAAATTCTAAATGCGTTTCTAGTGTCGTCCCTACTAGATTTCGTCATATTCAACATCATCAACCTGCAACATGTTTAAAAGTATAGTTCAACACAAAAGCACTGGCGAGTACACAAGTTTAATATAGCATAAGTATGTAAAAGCGTTTTAAACAATTCCACATGGCAAAATAGTATACTAGATTAATGTAAACATGGCATGCAATTATACAAGTCAATTTTCTAGTGTTAGCGCAATAATAGAATACTTAACATGACCACAAGAATGCAGGCGGTGCGTTACTCCTATAGCGCTATATATGTTAAGGGGAGGCTCGTACGAAGTTAATGACAAGTAGCATCACATAAGAATGTTCCAAGTATACAATTCACGTATTACGTATCTTAGCATGTATGATCGATTGTTTGTGTTTGCATAAAGTTTAAGTGTGAGTTGTGAAATTTAATAGGTAAACATATTGCACCTAAAAGTGTAAAGCGTAAAAAGGGTGTTCGAGTGTACTCACGGTTTTGTAAAGCTTCCTTTGTTAAATCCCGTGAAGAGTTTGATTGATTGGCGAACATAACACTGAGTTATCCTACACGGGGAAACGTAGGTGTGTGAGTATTGGAATGATAACGGAGGATTTGGATTAGGAGTTTTAAGTATGTAAAAAGTATGTGTTCAAGAAAGTAATTATCTTGACATTAACTCTCGTTTTGACACTATAAATCCTATTGATCGGAGTGTCGCGCCCTGGTCAAAGATAATACTTATATGCCCAAATCACCCTTAACAATGCGTTAGTGGTAGTAAGGGGTCGATCCACAAGAGTATGTGGTTTACGTATGGGTTAATTCGATTATGATGGTGTCACAATTTTATGAAGCTTTCTAACTTAATTTGTTTAGATATTTGAGAAAAGGTGTTGGAACTAACCAACGGTGATTGTAATTTTTTATTGACTACTACAAATGATTGACTATAATTAACTAAAACACAACTAATGATTCAAACAATATTTGAGAAAAAGGGTTCACACCCGGTTTCGGTAATTGCCAACCTAGGGTTTCTACAAGTTTTAGACTCAACTCAATTGCATAACGATAACGGATTTAGTGTACCGTGACTTAGGTGCCAATAACTATCAATGTTACGAAGAACGGACAAGAATGCACTTTGTAATCACAATAAGTAAAACCTAACCAAGACAACGAATAAATACACATAACCATTTCGTAAAGTCATAACTTTATAATCGTTCGACAATTTACGAATTACGAAACAAATGTAAACAATGTCAAAGGTTTCAAAAATCAATACAATTTGTCACAAAGTTAAATCAAGAACAATTCGAAACCCTAAATTATACAACTACCTACACCAGGGTGAAACCAAGGTGATTAGCCTCTCTTGGTGAACGGAACATGAGCATCGATGATTAAGAACTTGATTCTTGACATCTTGGAGCTTTATGATGGAGGGAGATGGTGGTTGGGATTGGTGATGATGTATGAAGGTGATCGGTGGGTGATGATGACTGATTAGGGTTTGGATTGGTGGGTTGATTCAGATGGGTTGGATGGTTGAATGAAAGATGATGTTGGTGGATGATTGTGGCTCCAAGAAGGTGTTTCAAACTCCAAGAACTCGTAACTCCCAAAATAGGTCAAAAACCATGTTTTAACCCGTCCCCAACTCAACAAACTCAAAAATTCGCGAAACAAATTTAGGAGACCCGTCGCCGACGGCCTGTGTTAAGTTCCTTTTCTGCCGACGCTTAAAGCGTCTGTCTACGAAGAATTGGGGCGACGGGAGTATGATTTCTTTGTTTCTTGATTCCGGTCGATCCTATTCGCGTTCCGGTGCTTCGTTTGGCTTCCAATTAGCTCCTTAAACTTCATTAGACCTGCAAAAACACAATTCTAATTAAAAGTAGGCTATTCGGAATTAAAAGTTACGTAAAAACATTAACTTAAACCAAAATAAACGTTGGTTTACACCCACGCATCACATCCCCACACTTGTCTTTTGCTTGCCCTCAAGCAAATCTGTTTTTCACCTTCACGTGGGTCAAACGAAAAATACACTCCCCATTCTTGAGACGTAAGTTAAGGTCTCAAGTCATACCCGGTTCAAGATATTTTGCAATTTCAAGTTATTTAACAACAATAGACTAATCTCATAAAAATGGTTATTCAAGATTAACTCGCCCTCAAAACTCACAAAATATGCATATCCCTCACAATGTTCACTCCCCTCGGTTTACAATTTGGCTAGTTTAATGATTTAGCCCTTTTAAAACTGATCACTCAAAACCGAATAGAACATGTACCCATATAGGCTTGCAACTCAATCATTCTCCACCACCGAACACGAACAACAAGCATAAGTGAAAAGGTCTTTCGAGGGTTGTAATAGGGCTAGGCGAAGGGTAGGATATAGGGTATTTGGAAGTTGCTATGGTGATGAAAACTTGATTTTTATTACAAACAACTACACTTAATAACTAACCATGCATATCAACTGCTAGGCAACAACGACTTTCGCCTTTTATTCAATAATCAATACTCATCTTTTTGTATTTTTCTCACTAGTTTCCATTCTTTTTCGCAGCATTTTATGATTTTTTCGCAATCGAGTTTTCATCACACGGGTTTAGACAAAAAGGTTTATGGACATGGATATGGGCTAAGTGGGTTGTCAAATGAAAGGGTTAGGCTCAAAGTTGGCGACTAGGGGATATGTTTCGGGTAAAGGATAGATAAATGGTTTAAAAGACAAATGTTTACCTAATGCCTTAATCATCCTCATGCTTTTGTTCGATCTATGGCCTCAAATGTATCAAAAGATGCAAGTTCTACGATACAAGACTAATGGTCCACTCAACCAAAGAAACATATATATGCATGATGCATATAAGTGGCTCAAAACCTCACATCTTAAGGGTATGAAATATGATATGCACAATTACAAGTTTCTTAGGCGAATTATTCCCAAATAACCACCCGCTAAATACCCTTCATGTTATAATCTTGAACTCGACCATGACCAAAGACCACATGGGTTGTGTCATCCCTTATCAACTTAGTTACTTGTGCTTTTTAGATTGCTTTAAACAAGGCCATTTTTTAAAAATTTTCCCCCATCCCCACACTTGAGGTAAACATTGTCCTCAATGTGTAGTGTTTAATGAACGGGTCAAAATCGAAAACTTTTTCTCCCCATCCCCACACTTGAGGTAAACATTGTCCTCAATGTGCGGAATTAGAGCCTTTTAAAATGCACAAGGGATGTGACACGACTAACTTCCCAAAATTTCACCACGGCAAAATAAACTACAATTTACACTCCACTTATTTGCTAGCTAAAAATCCAAAGTAAAAAGAAACGTATGCACCTGATTTTAGCTCATTCCTCGTGTGCTCTTTGTCCTTCAATAAACTTGGCCGTCTCACGAACATAGCGTACCTACAATTCTTAACCCTTATGTAGAAGCATGCTTCTCATAACCATTAAAAATTGTTAGTTACCTAGTTCTACCAATTTTATGAAAATATTACCAAGGCATACGTTAATTACTTTTGAATAATGTGGAAAATAATGTACAACCATAACAATCCTAACTCACTTTCGTAGGAATCACGGTTGCATTTAGCTTATGCAACAAGCCCTTTTGAACCTTCCGATAGCTCGGAAGGACGAGTAGGTCTCGTGAGGGTTATATAGGGAACACACCCACAACGTTCATTTAACTAAGAAAGCAATAAAAACTATCTAATAAAGAGACTAAAAACAAAAATTACAACAACAACATAGGACATACCTCGCCTACCGCTGGTAACGCTCGTTTGGGTCTTTAGGCAGGTATGGGTTGTATGGGTACCCGGTGAGAGAAGACATGATATCCTTCCAATTATCGAGTGGTCCAGGTTCCCTTCAGATGGTGGCGGTGGCTGTATCGGGAAGAAACTTGAGCCCGACATTTCGAGCCAATGTGGAGATGGGTCGGAGGGTCCTTGAGGCACAAGAAGGTCCTCATAATTGTTCCATGGTGTATGTTGTTGAAATGGCAACCCGACCATCAAGTCCCGCTGATGCCTCTCTTGATCATGCAGGATCTTGGCGTTATTGATAGCTATTTGTTGATCTGTGCCGGTCGCCATCCAACGCCTATCCTCATAGGCATTTCGTTCTATCCAGAGGCGATCTTGGTTTTCCTCCCATTCTCTTCGTCAGGCATTCTCTTGGGCCCTTGTTGCTCCATCAACTCCCATTGGGATTGCTGCTGTGCTTGAAACAACTGTTGCTCCTCCCAATATTGCTCAACCTTGGCCCTATGGGCAGCTTCCTCATTCCAATGGTTCTGGTACTGTGTTTGGAAGCTTTGCTCCCATTGGTGCCTTTCCTCATGGTACCCGCGGTTCTCCCCAATGCTCGCAGATATATTATCATAGATACTTTGGTCTCCCCGATTGTAATTGCAATGGTCGGGTTTTCTTTGAGAGACCACAATCCGAGCCACCTCATTCGAGACCTCTTGGTGGGCTCTTGTGTATCTTTGACGGGGTCTCCTATCAACCCCCTGCTCCTCTTCTTCCTCTTCTTCACCCATCTGTACATCCCCTTGGGCTTCTTGATCCACAAACTGAAAACTGTTGCCATGCTCATCCTTGACTGTGTACTGGTTCCCAAAAACCGAAACATGAACTTCTAGTGGGCTTCAGTGATGCAAAATTTAATCAATTGGTTTATCTACCCATAGTGACTCTGCAGGTAACGTGTTTTGCTGCAAAATCATGGCACTGATTATCCTCACATATGGGATCATCTTTCTGTTGCACGACTCTCTTGTAGCCCATGTATTCATCATGACTATCTGGCGCCACGACAGTTTTGGCGAACTGTATAACAGAGCGTGCAACACCCGAAAATCGGGAGCTTTCACCTTTCCGTGGTCTCCGAACCCACCATCACGTTTTCCAATGAAATGCCTTGAAGAATCTTTCCTTCCAAAGGAAGATCATTCCTTGATTCTCCCAAACCTCCTGATTTTACCAATACCGCCGCCAACATACCCGACGGGTCAGCACCATTCATCTTGTTATCCAGAAACTGATCACTCGTGTAATAATCGTAAGTCAAATTGAGCTATTGCGTTCATATGTTTAAATGACATGATCAATTTGTTTTTGCCAATATCACCCACTAACTGCCACATGTAGGCGGGCCCATCCTGATTAACAAATCTTAACGTTGACAACCACTCACATACAGCCGCTAAATAGACTCGGGGTGTGATATCCTCACACCAATCCAGCACACGTTCCCAACCAAGTTTCTCAAATTTCTGAACAATCCCTATCGCTTTGAATTCCTCCACATTAATAGATCTTTCCGGCACAATTCGCTCTGGCAACGAGCTAGTAACATTCCCTGAAACCATTTTCCATTTCCATATTTTAGCTTCTAACTTTTTGTTGTTGAATCGTGAAAGACGTTTCTTCTTCTCGTTATTCCATGCCGATGCGGTACGACTATTCTTGAACTATTCCCAAGCCTAATCTTGTCGATACAATCGTGCATCCCTTTCTTCGACCGCACTCAATTGTTCCCATTTTCGTTGAATATAACCCGAGCCAGAACCGGCTCCCGAGGATGAGCCTTCACTGGAAGTCTTATTCCTCTTCCTTCCAAACATGGCTACAATCACAAACACGGAAACAATTAGCTAAACCCACTTCAAAAACTTCTCATACCTTGAACATAGTCACAATGTTGAACCAAAAATCAGATTTTAGATGTAAATTAGCTTGTTTAAAATTAAGAAGTCGCAAACTTTATCATTTAGTACTAATTCTTTCATGTTTCACTTTTAAATTATTAAAAGTTCCACAAGACTCAACATTATATGTATGTTCAATCATGTAAACAACAAGTGTAATCACGTCACTATAGTTGTTGCATGCTCAAAACCCACCCAAATCAAAGATTCAATCTCAACTTCAAGCCATAACATCATCAATTGCAATAAACAACCTACCCTAAGCAAGAAGCTTAAAAATTTCAGAAGAAATCAACTAACCATATGATATTCATGCTTGAATTTAAGTAAAAACCATACCTTTGATGTTGTCTAAGCAAGAAGAGCTAGAAAAAAGTGGAAAGCTTGAAGCTTGATGAACTTCTTCGAAAAACCCGAAAATTCACGCCCAGATATCTTGCAAACTAGCAAGAATTAGTGAAAACAAAGTTGGGGGTTTTGCTCCTCTCAAAAAACTAAGCAAAATAGGCTCAAGAATCACTAGATTTGGTGGAGATTTGAGAGAGTTATGAGAGGTTGAAGATTAGGGTTCTTGGTTGAAGGATGAAGAAGATGAAGGTGAAAGGGTTGTGGTGGAGATGAATGCAGAGAATAGATGGTCTTAAAGTGTTTATGAATCCGATAGTGGTCCCCCGGGCCGAATTGGTGGTTTAAAAGGCTCTCGGGTCGAGTTTGGTTAACCAAAATTTGATAAGAACCCGAATTTTTACGTCAAACCAAAATCAGCGTCGGCTGACAAACTAAGGACCGTCGCCGACGGGCTCTTGGTCCGTCGCCGACGCCCCCTAAATAATCCCACCATTGGCGACACGTTAACCTCCCGTTTACGGACATTTTCACCCGACGGAACTTCTACGCAATCCTCCTATTCCCAATTTTTTTATATGGACAAAAATATTAACTTTTTATAAAGGGAGACTATGCTAAAAAAATCCTAAAAGTTATTAAAAATCTTTTTGTGTGACTTTTTGGTTTTAATACTCATTACCAACCTATCGTTTAACGATCCTACCACCCCCCTAATAGTCGTGTATTGTCCTCAATACACATAAACAAGTTCAAAAACATACCTCATGTCTTCAAGACTCGTTCATAGCTTTCGGAACTTCACACATCTCAAAGAGTTGTTAGATCGAAAAAACAAGCATAACTATTTAAAATAATGCAACCAAACAATTAAAAAAATATACACAACTCTACAAAATTGCGTTACCGTCTTCTTTTAATCAACCTCACACACCGGAACGGTTGCCAAGAAGCTCACCACTTCCTTGCCATGTTCTACACTTTCGTTACCATCAAGAAATGGCTTGAGTTTATGACCATTCACCGTTTGAAGCGACCCATCCTTTGGATCCTCGATCGTAACATCACCCAATTGTCCGACCCGGGTGATCACATATGGTCCTACCCATTTACCCTGGAGCTTCCCGGGCAAAAAATTGAGTTTAGAATTGTAAAGCCATACCTTTTGCCCCACCTCAAAATCTTTCTTCTTCAACTTGGCATCATGCGCTCTTTTCATTCCATCCTTGTATTTGGACGCGCATTCATATGCCATCTCCCGTAGCTCCTCTAGCTTGCACAAATTGAGCTTCCTTTCCTTACCTGCATCATCATATTTAACATTAACCTCTTTAATTGCCCAGAATGATCGATGCACCAATTCGACCGGCAAATGATAGTTTTTACCATAAACTAGTCGGTAAGGAGTTGTGCCAATGGGTGTCTTATGCGCCGTCCGGTAGGCCCATAAGGCATCGTTTAATTTAATTGACCAATCCTTACGGTCCGTCCGTACGGTCTTTTGCAAGATCTGTTTGATCTGCCGGTTTGACACCTCCACTTGCCCGCTTGTTTGCGGGTGGTAAGGGGTAGCAATTTTATGGTCGACACCATAACGTTTTAATAGTTTGGCAAACCGAAAGTTTTTAAAATGAGATCCTCCATCACTTATAATGACACGAGGAATCCTAAACTTTGAGAATATGTGGGATTGGACAAAACTAGAAACGACGGTATGGTCGTTCATCTTGGTAGCTATTGCTTCGACCCATTTCGACACATAGTCAACGGCCACCAAGATGTACAAGTTACCACAGGAATTGGGTAATGGGCCCATAAATTCAATACCCCATACATTGAAAATATCAACAATGAGGATTGGCTGCATGGGCATCTCGTCCCTTTTTGAAAAGCCCCCTAATCTTTGGCAATCAACATAATTTTTAGCAAACTCAAATGCATCCTTAAATATAGTTGCCAATAAAGACCACTATTTAACACTTTATGTCCCGTTTTGTGACCACTAAAATGGCCACCACATGCAAATGAGTGCACATTCTCAACACGCTAGGAATGTCTTCGTCGGCAACACACTTCCGGATTCTCTGATCCGCACTCTCTCTCCACAAATCTGGTTCCTCTAACCGGTAATACTTGATTTGAGACAAAAAATGTTGTCTCCTCCGCCGATCCCAATGTTCCGGTAAATCACCTGTAACAAGATAATTAACAATGTTAGCATACCATGGCAACTTAGATAAATTCAAAATATGCTCATCCGGGAATGACTCATTGATCTCTACAGATGTTGGATCCTCCTCAAAAACTACCCGGGACAAGTGGTCGGCCACCACATTCTCACTTCCCTTTTTGTCCCGGATCTCCAAGACAAATTCCTGCAACAACAAAACCCAACAATTAGTCTAGGCTTAGCATCTTTTTTTCCATGAGATACCTTACGGCACTATGATCCGAGTAGATAACCACTTTACTACCCCAATATAAGCTCTAAACTTATCCAATGCGTATACCACCGCAAGTAGCTCTTTTTCGGTTTTCGTTTAATTCAATTATGCATCCGAAAGAGTCTTACTTGCGTAGTACACCGCAAACGGGTTTCTTGTCAACCCATTGACCCAACACGGCCCCAACTACATAATCACTTGCGTCACACATAATTTAAATTGGAAGTGACCAATTTGGTGATTGTAAAATTGGGGCTTCAACTAACTTTTGCTTCAAAATGTTAAAGGCTTTTTTACATTTTTCATTAAACTCAAAGGGACGTCTTTTAATAAAAGGTTACATAAAGGTTTTGTAATGTCACTAAATCCCTTAATAAACCTCCTATAAAAACCCGTGTGTCCCAAAAATGACCTAATGCCTTTAACATTCGTGGGGTAGGGTAGAGTAGAAATAACCTTAACTTTTGCCCGTCTACCTCTATCCCCCGACTTGACACCACGTGTCCCAAAACTATCCCCTCTTGAACCATGAAATGGCTTTTCTCCCAACTCAAAACCAAGTTAGTTTCAACACATCTTTTTAGCACTTTTTCAAGTTGGTCTAGACAAGTGTCAAAAGACGACCCAAAAATGGAGAAATCATCCATGAAGATCTCCAAAGACTCCCCCACCATATCCGAGAAGATACTTATCATGCACCTTTGAAAGGTGGCGGGGGCGTTACATAATCCAAATGGCAATCGCCTAAATGCGAATTTGCCGTATGGACACGTAAAGGTGGTCTTATGTTGATCTTCCGGATGAATAGCAATTTGATTGTATCTGGAATGTCCATCCAAGAAACAATAAATTTTTGTCCGGCTAGTTTCTCCACAATTTGGTCAATGAATGGTAAGGGAAAATGATCTTTAGAAGTAGCGTTATTCAACTTCCTATAATCTATACATATACGCCACCCGGTTACCGGCCTTGTGCCACCTCCTCACCTGCTTCATTTTTGACGACTTGAATACCTGCCTTCTTGGGGACGGTTTGTGTGGGACTCCCCCACTGGCTATCAGAGATGGGGTAAATGATACCCGCATCAAGCCACTTCAATACCTCTTTCTTGACAAATTCCCGCATGTTTGGATTCAACCTCCTTTGTGCATCATGGGTGGGTGTGATGGTGTCATCAGTGATGATCTTGTGCATCACTACCGAGGGACTAATACCCTTCAAATCCGCAATGGTCCATCCAATAGCCGCCCTATTAGTGACCAAAATCCCCATCAACTTCTCTGCTCTTGTTCTTCGGTCAATTTCGAAGCAATTATGACCGGAAGTGTGTTGCCCTCTCCAACATACGCATACTTGAGATGTTTGGGCAACACCTTCAACTCAACTTCCGGAGGCTCTACCAACGACGGCTTCAACTTTGTATCAATAGTTTCCGGTAAGCTCTCCACTTGGTGAGTCCATGTCGGTTTTCCTTCTTTAACCGCAAGCACGTCCAAACTTTTCACCTCCATGTCTATGCTCCTGTTTATCTCCACCTGTGACCTGTCAAACATAGAACACTCTTCCATTGTGTTCTCCTCATCCACAACTGTGTCCTAGAGAGTATACACTGGTCAATAACATCTGCCATATAGCATTCGTCATCAACTGAAGGATTCATCAGTCCGGAAAAAACATGCAACCTCAACCTACGATTTCTAAATGTTATGTCAACCATCCCTTTTTTACAATCAATTTTAGCATTCACGGTGCAAGGAATGGTCGACCCAATATCACCGTAGGTTGTTTGGTTGGGTCCATGGCCTCATAATCAAGTACCAAAAAGTCCACCGGATAATAAAAGTCCTCGACTTCACTATCACATCGGAGACAATCCACGGGGTAATTTGGGAGTCAAGTCGGCTAAGACCATGGTGGTATTTGCCGTTTGAAGTGGACCAAAATCGTATTGGTCGTATAAACTACCCGGTAAGATGCTCACACTAGTACCAAGATCAAGGAGCGCCCGGTTGATTTTAAAATCGACCACTTGGACCGAGATAATAGGCGCGCCAAGATCTTGAAGCTTAGGTGGAAGTGCACCCGAAAGGATCGAACTCACATTTTTGGTTAACTCTAATTTCTTTGGAAATTTATGAGTTCGTTTTTGGGTACATAATTCTTTTAGGTACTTAGCATAAGACGAAACTTGTTTGATTGCATCCAAAAGAGGTAAATTGATTTTTACTTGTTTAAAAACATCTAACAACTCTTCTTGTTGTGTACCTCTTTTGTTTACAATCTTTTTAATGGGTCCCTTCAATGCTTCGGGATAAGGGCGGTATTACCCACCACACCCTTTTCCTTAGCTATGGGGACGGACGTGGTCACAACGGGTGTTTTGACATCATTTTTAACAACTTTCTCGTTTTGACCCGTTTGACCATCTTCCACCACCCCTTAAAACAAACTGAGATGGTGGAGTTTCAACACCGTTATTAACGACTCGACCACTACGTAAAGAAATTTTATTGATTGGTACCTCACGTGTGTTCTTTCCGGAAGAGCCGTGATGTTTTGGATTTACCGTGGTATCGCTTGGAAGCCTTCCTCCGCTACCTCTCATTTGAGCCATCTCCTCCGCTAGTTGGCCCACTTGCTTTGCCAATGCTTCATGTGATTTGTCTCGAATCTCATTCTCCTTCTTAGACTCTTGCATCATCGAAAGCATCGCATCCATTTTAGCATTCAAGTCACTACCACCCCATTTTGATTTCCCGTACCACTTCCATCACCACCTTGGTTGTTGTAATTTCTTTGGTACCCCCTTGATAATTACTATTGTCACGTCCTTGGTACCCTTGGTTGTAATTACGTTGATAACCTCTTGGTTACCCCCTTGACGGTTTTGGAAGGAAGATCCCCTTGGTTACCGCATGAAAATTCGGGTTCATTTGGTTTTTGGCGTTCCCGTAACGAAAATTCGGGTGATTTCTCAAACCGGGATGATAAGTGTTTGAGTTTATGTCATTATTCTTGCGATCGCAAACACTTGATTCACTTCTTCAACCTCTTCGCTTTTCCCATTTGACATTCATTGGTCCGATGGTCAAGTCCCCCATATCCTTCGAAACATGCGATTTGCACCGCATTCACATCCTTTTTATTCATGTGTTCCAACTCCCGTTCTAAAGTAGCGATTCGATCTTTGGAACTAGAATCAAGATCGAGAAGTGACCGGGAGATAGGATGCTTCTTAGCTCGGTCGGCCGACTCTTTGGCTTTTGATCTTTTCGCCATCCTCTCAAGGAATTCCCAATCTTCATCCTCGTGATTGCTTAGTATCGTCCCATTGCTAGTCG
Source organism: Scalesia atractyloides (assembly GCA_947069175.1). Taxonomy (NCBI): domain Eukaryota; kingdom Viridiplantae; phylum Streptophyta; class Magnoliopsida; order Asterales; family Asteraceae; genus Scalesia; species Scalesia atractyloides. Next base: position 27,346,896 of record CAMTDV010000025.1, read on the forward strand.
ACTCGAGATGGTTCCATGTCTCACCATCTAAACCCCGTACAAAGCATTTCACCAACTCCCACTTCTCAATTTGATGATGTGGACACTTTCGAATTAGTTCTTTGTACCTCATGAATGCTTCGTGTAACGGTTCACTCGAAAGTTGTTTAAAAGAGCGGATTTCATCCCGAGCATCATGAGTTTTGGACATTGAGTAGTATTCATCCAAGAATGCTTGTTGCATCTCAACCCATGTATGAATAATATTGGTGGGAAGGGTCAAAAACCATTGCTTTGCCTTGTCTTTCAATGAAAATTGAAATAATCGAAGGCGAATCTCATCTTGTGAAAAGTCCCCCCCCCAATAGTGCTACAAATCGCTGAAAATTCTTGTAAATGCATGTAAGGCTCATCATTTGATCGCCTGTTGATGTAGTTGGGCTTGCAATCGAATACTAATCTTCCTCTGAGGTGGTACGATTGGAGAATCATTTCCGATATCATTGGTCGAAATCGACCATCAACCCCTTGTGGTGGACGTTGGTTGTTGCGGTTGTCATTTTTAGCAGACCATTCACCTCTTGATTAACTGGTGGTCCACGATTTACTCGTCGGTGTTGTGGTTGATTAGCCATACCCACAAACGCGGGAATCCAAATGTTGTTATTGTATCGATTGTTGTTCGGATTCCTTTGGTTGTTGTTCCAGGGTTGGCAAATTTTTTGATAACCCCGACATCTTGGTTGTACCCACCATCATACTCATTCCCATAACCTTACTCCTCATCCCACTCTTCATTCCCGTAGTTGATGTTCGCCCGGAATTCGGTGTACGCATGCACTACCTATAATCTTCACAAGTAACACACCCTGCGTAACACAAAAGCAAATAAAACAAAAGAAACAAGCACTTAAATAGATAATCACAAATTTTCAAACACAATCCAAACGCAAAGCGCACTAACTCCCCGGCAACAGCGCCAAAATTTGATCGGAGTGTCGCGCCCCGGTCAAAGATAATACTTATATGGCCAAATTACCGTTAACAATGCGTTAGTGGTAGTAAGGGGTCGATCCACGAAGAGTATGTGGTTTATGTATGGATTAATTCGATTATGAAGGTGTCACAATTTTATGAAGCTTGCTAACTTGATTTGTTTAGATATTTGAGAAAAGGTGTTGGAACTAACCAACGGTGATTGTAATTTTTTATTGACTACTACGAATGATTGACTATAATTAACGAAAACACAACAAATGATTCAAACAATATTTGAGAAAAAGGGTCCACACCCGGTTTTGGTAATTGCCAACCTAGGGTTTCTACAAGTTTTAGACTCAACTCAATTGCATAACAATTAACAGATTTAGTGTACCGTGACTTAGGTGCCAATAACTATCAATGTTACGAAGAACGAACAAGAATGCACTTTGTAATCATAACAAGTAAAACCTAACCAAGACAGTGCATAAATACACATAACCATTTCGTAAAGTCATAACTTTATAATCGTTCGACAATTTACGAGTACGAAACAAATGTTAACAATCGTCAAAGGTTTCAAAAATCAATACATTTGTCACAAAGTTAAGTCAAGAATAATTCGAAACCCTAAATTAAACAACTACCTACACCGGGGTGAAACCAAGGTGATTAGCCGCTCATGGTGAACGGAACACGATCAACGATGATTGAGAACTTGATTCTTGACATCTTGGAAGGGAGATGGTGGTTGGGATTGGTGATGATGTATGAAGGTGATCGGTGGTGATGATGAATGATTAGGGTTTGGATTGGTGGGTTGATTCAGATGATTCGGATGGTTTGGAATGGTGAAAGATGATGTTGGTATTTTGATACCCCTCTTCATGGTGAAACCCCTACCATCGTAGAAGTTCCCATCATTTTCATTCTCCCCGAAGCCATAATCCCTCTCATCTTCCGATTGCCATGTGTTAACGCTAAACCGATCCGGTGACCGGTAACTTGGAACATTAAATCTAGCATCATCTTGAATGTTGTTCCTTAACTCGTCGTAATTCGATTCATACTGATTCGCATCATTTGGGTCTACCCGTTCGAATTCGGGTTGATTGAAATTTTGCTAAGGACCCAAGTTTTGGTTGCGGTTACGGTTGTTAAGGTTCGGTAGAGGGTTTTGGTTTTGAGGTTTGTTTTGTCGAAGTGGGTTGGCTAGTGGGCGGTTGTTGTTCCCCATGAGCGGTTGTTACGGTTTTGAAGGTTTTGTTGATCCATTGGTATGGTTCCAACAGACGGTGTGGAGGGTGAGTTTTGGGTAATTTGATTAGGGGCAAGTGTTGCCTCTAACTGGCTTGCTAAATTTCTCCTTGTCACTCGCTCGATTTCCGGTTCGTAGACTAACGGTGATGTTCACCCGGAATTCCGTGTACGCATGCACTACCTGTAATCTGCACAAGTTACACACCCCGCGTAACACAAAAGCAAATAAAACAAAAGAAACAAGCACTTAAACAGATAATCACAAATTTTCAAACACAATCCAAACACAAAGCGCACTAACTCCCCGGCAACGGCGCCAAAATTTGATCGGAGTGTCGCACCCGGTAAAAGATAATACTTATATGCCCAAATTACCGTTAACAATGCGTTAGTGGTAGTAAGGGGTTAATCCACGAAGAGTATGTGGTTTACGTATGGATTAATTCAATTATGAAGGTGTCACAATTTTATGAAGCTTGCTAACTTGATTTGTTTAGATATTTGAGAAAAGGTGTTGGAACTAACCAACGGTGATTGTAAATTTTTTATTGACTACTACGAATGACTGACTATAATTAACAAAAACACAACTAATGATTCAAACAATATTTGAGAAAAAGGGTTCACACCCGATTTCAGTAATTGCCAACCTAGGGTTTCTACAAGTTTTAGACTCAACTCAATTGCATAACAATTAACGGATTTAGTGTACCGTGACTTAGGTGCCAATAACTATCAACGTTACGAAGAACGGACAAGAATGCACTTTGTAATCAGAACAAGTAAAACCTAACCAAGACAACGCATAAATACACATAACCATTTCGTAAAGTCATAACTTTATAATCGTTCGACAATTTACGACTACGAAACAAATGTAAACAATTGTCAAAGGTTTCAAAAATCAATATAATTTGTCACAAAGTTAAATCAAGAACAATTCGAAACCCTAAATTAAACAACTACCTACACCGGGGTGAAACCAAGGTGATTAGCCGCTCACGGTGAACGGAACACGATCAACGATGATTGAGAACTTGATTCTTGACATCTTGGAGCTTTATGATGGAGGGAGATGGTGATTGGGATTGGTGATGATGTATGAAGGTGATCGTGGGTGATGATGAATGTTAGGGTTTGGATTTGTGGGTTGATTCGGATGATCGATGGATTGTAATGGTGAAAGATGATGTTGGTGGATGATTGTGGCTCCAAGAAGGTGTTTCAAACTCCAAGAACTCGTAACTCCCCAAAATAGGTCAAAAACCATGTTTTAACCCGTCCCCAACTCAATAAACTCAAAAATTCGCGAAACAGATTAGGAGGCTCGTCGCCGACAGCCTAAGGCCCCGTCGGCGACGGCCTTTGTTATATGCCTTTTCTGCCGACGCTTAAAGCTCCTGTCTACGAAGAATTGGGGCGACCGGAGTATCCATGGTGCGTCGGCGACGGACCAATGTGGCGTCGGCGACGGACCTTCTAAACTTAGTTTTCGGATTTCTTCGTTTCTTGATTCCGGTTGATCCCATTCGCATTTCGGTGCTCCGTTTGGCTTCCAATTAGCTCCTCAGATTTTATTAGACCTTCAAAAACACAATTCTAATTAAAAGTAGACTATTCGAAATTAAAAGTTACGTAAAAACATTAACTTAAACCAAAATAAGTGCCGGTTTACACCCACGCGTCACCTATAAAGGTGATTGTGGTTTCATGGGTCATGCCCTTTAGAATCGTAACGAGAAGGAAAAGTCTTACATAATATAATCTAATGTTGTGATAAGTAACCATATGATCATTGTCAAAAGTTCAGTCATGTATAAGTCTATTTACATATATATTATATATTATATAATAAGTCCATCATATATGTCATAGATTATCATAGAAGTCATGCATGGAGGTAGGATGATGAGCATCCATTAAACTCGTTATATGATTCACCAATACACAAATCGTCACAAGGACGATTCGGATGGTTATTAGTTAAAGCCAAGTAATCTTCAACCCGGGTGAGCCAACATTGACATAGAAAGAAGAGTAAATTACAAGTTTGTCCTTTATGTATGTCCAAAATTACAGGCGGTATCCTTTACCTTCAAAATTGATCAGTTTTGTACTTAATGTTTGCAAATCTTGCATGAGTTGTCCTTAATGTTTGCAAATCTTGCATGGTTTGTCGTTTAGGTCAAAACCAAATTGCATGTTTTGTCCTTAATATTTAACCAAAAATATGAAATGGTTATGGCCTAAAGAACAACCCATGCAAGATTTGCAAACATTAAGGACAAAACTGATCAATTTTGAAGGTAAAGGACACCGCCTGCAATTTTGGACATACATAAAGGACAAAACTTGTAATTTACTCTAGAAAGAATTAACTAAGTGTCGAAGGCTAGACGAGGTCGTGTCACTTTTAGGCTAGCAAACTACTTGGGATAGAATTGGAAAAACATCAAGTAAGGTGGTGGACTGAAGGTAGTATAGCCAAGGCTTCCAAGTAATCACACCTTTACCAAAACACAAGCTTTGTCAAGCTTGGATGGTTTTAACACTTTTGGGTTAAAACCCTTTCAAAAACATAAAGTTTAAAGGCATTTTACACCTCCTAATTTGTATGAAACAACCTTGGCTAGCTCACTAATCATGGGCTTGATTAGAGGCACAAGTAGCACAAGTTTGTCTAAAGTATGTTTAAATAAAGTTTACAAGTACATCTCCAAAACAAAGAGTTTAGCCTTAAAATGTATTTTTCCACCTTGGTTTTCCATGGAAAACCTATGGTAACATCCCTAGAGGCCTTACAAACTTTGTTGAGGAACAAAAAAAATGAAGAAAGCATGAAAATAATGAAGTTATAAATAGATAAAAATGAGCAAAAAGTTTATGCACTTTGGATCTCAAAAATGGTGAGGTTTCACCTTAGTTTTCCCAAGCAAACTTGTGTAAACCTTCCTAGAGGTTATCCAAGTGTTGTAGAAGAAAGAACAAGAAGAAATAAGAAGGAGAAGTGAATTAAAACTCACTTTTATGGCTGGAATTTTCTGAAGTATTGCTGAAAACTCAGCTAAGTTTGGGAGAGTTGAAGTGTTTGGAGGCTTGTAAAAGTGGAATAAAGGATGGGGAAGTGGTTATTATATAGGGTAGGGATTCGGGTTTCAATGGGGTGGCTTTGGACAAGATTAGGGGGATTTTAGACTTGAAACAAGTCCACTAAACCAAGCCCAAAGCTGCGATCCGCCCTATATTGTTTTTGGAATATTATAAGGTGTATATTTGTTGTATTTTCAGGTGTTACATGTTATTTAATATATGACCAACATGTAAAAAGGCCTAATATGCAAAGGGAACATGAAAACATGTGTTAAACAAGTATGTAAACATAGGTTTTGTGTTGTAATAATAAGAGAGGCATTGTAAGGATTAAACAAGTATGTGTAATGTATAACGAAGTGTAAATATGCATAAGTCTCGTAATCGAATAGTAAAGTGTTTGAATGTACGGAATGCTTACGAATTGCGAATTCACAATGACTTGTTACAAGTTAAACTTATGTTTATGGGAATCATGTATGTATCAAAGTATAAACAATGCATAAACGATGTGTATTTCATATAAAAGATTCATTTCATTACGATCGAAGTCTCGAATTTACAATGGTTTGACACGAAATAAGATTTCAAAGGAACGAGATTTTCGGTAAATTGAAATACGATACAATCTTTAAAAAAAGGAAAGCTACAAAAAGCGAGACGTTACATTACATATTATACATAATATTAAAGTAGAACGTCGGTGGGGTTTCCACCAAAACCCCTCAACTTTTGCATATAGCCATACTGACCTCCCCATCAATTTTTAACTAATTTAATCTTTTTTCAATTGCATTCGTTTGCTAATTTCCGTCTTAAAAAAGTAATTTGTTGGTGTGTTTAAAAACTTTATAAATACCTTTTGATCCTCTCAAGTTTCTAAGTTTTGAGTTTACTTCTTTTGTTTTTTACTTTTTTAAAAACTAACTTTTTACGTACGTGTAGGTATAAATTCGAGTTGGTCTACATTTTGATGCTAGCTTTTTTTTTCAAAACGAGTCATGTCAAATATAATACATTTTTGTGCTTATTTTATGTACGTTTCGGTTGGTCTATGTTTCGACATAAATTTTGTTCCAAACGAGTGTGGTCAAATATAATATATTTTCATTCGACTGTATAAATTCGAGTTACTCTACATTTCGACCCCGTCGCAAAGCGCGACGAGTACAATTTTACTTTGCAAAACATTGATGTTCTCCTTTTGATGTGAATGTATTTTCTTTTGTCCTTTTGTGGTTTTTTAAAAGTTCTAATTAATACCTTTTGATTATACGTATCAGTTTTTCTTTATACACATTTTTATGCTTTTCGTTTTTGGGTACGAATTACTATTCCTATGTTTGAATCTCGTCACATGTAAATACGTTATGATTATACGGTACAAATTTGATTTACTTTACCTTTTGATCAAAATGCAATACTTATGTAGGTTACGTTGAGTTAAATCGGATACGTTGAAATGCTCGTTTTCATATGATTAACGCATCACACAACGTTTGGACTAATCCATTTTATATTTGCAAGAAACCCGGACGCATCGCCCGCTAGTCAATTACTAGTATGTTTTTATTTTATAGTTACAACTAATGTGTTATTAAAAACATCAAATTCAATATATACAGGTTTTAATAACAACAATTTGTATGTGGCGTAGAGCAAGGGCGAAGCTTTTAAACGAGAGGGGGTGCCTCGGCCTCCCTTTTTGCTCAGTAGTGTATATTTCGTCCAAAAATTGTATATACGTATTGATCCCCCTCCCTCCAAATTGATTTTGTCTAAATACTCCCGGCCTAACTCTTATTTTCTTGAGTTCGGCCCTAGATATATTTGTTCAAGGTCCGCTAGTAACGTAGAGGTATCAAGGTACTTACGTTGAGTTAAATCGGATACGTTGAAATGTGCGTTTCATATGATTAACACATCACACAACGTTTGGACTAATCCATTTTATATTTGCAAGGAACCCGCGATGCATCGCCCGCTAGTCATATTACTAGTATGTTTTTATTTTATAGTTACAACCAATGTGTTATTAAAAACATTAAATTCAATATATACAGGTTTTAATAACAACAATTTGTATGTGGCGTAGAGCAAGGGCGAAGCTTTTAAACGACGAGGGGTGCCTCGGCCTCCCTTTTTGCTAAGTAGTGTATATTTAGTCCAAAAATTGTATATACGTATTGATCCCCCTCCCTCTGAATTGATTTTGTCTAAATACTCCCGGCCTAACTCTTATTTTCTTGAGTTCGGCCCTAGATATATTTGTTCAAGGTCCGCTAGTAACGTAGAGGTATCAAGGTATTGGAAATGTGTCACTCTCTATATGATTAAGAGTTCAGATCTTATGGTGAACAAATAAACGTAGAAGGAGCGTGCTAGCTCATAGAAAAAAAAGTAAATAGTAGAAGTTATGCCTATTTGAGTATAATAGCATTTGTCAAGGTAAAAGTAATTAATTACGTCAAAAACGGACTTGTCTTAGAATTACGGGTTCTACTTAATCTCCAAAAAACAACCTCCCCCTCCAAAAAAAAAAAAAGAAAACTGGACTATGTCATTATTTGTTTAGCAAGGAAATCAGGGTGTTAATATTCACACATCCCTTTCCTCTATCTCTCTCTATATATATAACACACACACACATATATATATATATAGAGAGAGAGAGATAGAGTGAAAATGATGTGGGAATAAGAACTTAAGGGTGTGGCAATAAAATGAGCCTACCAAAAACGTAGAGGATATTTTTTACCACTATGGTATAGGCTTCAGATTTTTTAATAGATAAAAATAAGAGTATATTTCATCAAAAAACTTGCCAAGTTACATCAAAACAGGAGGTAGACGGGCAACAAGCTGCGCTGCCACCCCTTTCTAAATTGCAAACCCTAACCTTCCAAAGACAGCCCCAGCCCCCCTGGGGTTGAATAATTGATGTGGATGACCCGTTGGACTCTGGTCAAGAAGTGGATAGCTTCTGGTGCTAGGGAGTCAAATTTATCAAAGGCAAAAGGGACAAAGACACTTTGGTTCTCTGCGCAAGCTTTAACAAGCTTATCCATTTTCTTTGATTCTGCTTTTCTTGCTGCTTGTCTAGCTACAACCCCGTTTTCCCTTAAACCAACCGAAGGGAAACCCCCGTGAGGTCCACACATGCATGTTTCCCCCCAGTCCAGCCAAAGATGAGCAAATCCGATGGTCGCAGAGTAGATCTCCTTTCTATAGTGGGCCTTCGAGCGGGGCTGAAGACCATAGATCTCAAGTTTGGGCTGAAGACCAAGGTCTCAAGTTTGAACCATAACTCAACTACGTTTTTACCGTAGTAGGCCTTCGAGCGGCGAGTTTTTCCCAAAACTGAAGATGGCGGGCTTGGGTGTAACAACTCTCCAAAAACACCCTAAAACGAGCCGTAAATGCAAACCGGACATGCACAACGAGACGCGACACGCAAAATGAAGATATCTGATCTAAGCGTCCCAGGCGCCATACGCCAGAATCACTGGCACCTCCCGCGACGCGCGGGAGAGTACCCGGACACGTGGCACCAGATCGCGACAAGTGGCAAGCCTACACTTGTGACGAGGCTGACCTTGCCCTAGGAGTTGGCTGCAGCGCCACACGGGGGTTTCCCCGGTTCCTCCCGCGGCGACGTGCGGGGGAAGCCCAGTCGACCTATCAATCCAGCAGCGTGGGACTGAAGTTCCTGCACCTGTTCGATCGAATTTCTCCGATCAGAACTCTCTCTCTATCTCCGTTTCTCTGAACAACACCCCCTAAACCCCTAAACCCTAAACCTGCGAAACGCTGCCCGCGGTAAGTATTTTAACCCCATCACTAATTCGTTACCTTACCCGATTGATTTAGGATCCACCAACGCATGTCAAGGCTCTGCCCGACTAAGTTCGTTGGGGTTCTGTCTCGTGTTGTATGGCTAAAGTGATTTGGGTTATTTACTAACACGCGCGCTTTGTATGTTTTAATAGACACCCAAGAAAGTAATCAAGAATTGTCACCAAGAAGTCCGTAGAAATACCTAAGTTTCGAAGTAAGTCATTCTCTTTTTCTCCACTGCTTTTACAAAACCTCAAATGTTTTTCAGTTATACTTACAGGGATTAAGTCTTTGTATTCTATAATTATTGCTAGTAGTTGGGGTTTTGTATACATTACTAGTCCACAGTCAACAAGGGTGTGACAAAAACCGTTAATATTGGGTGACAGGATCCAAAGTAATATGACCACGAGCACGGTGAGTGTCCCCAGTCGCATACTGTGTTGAACAATTGATAGAAATATACACTGTAATTCCGCTTAATACTGTAAAGTATAATGATGTGTCATTGAATGAACTCGCCAGTATTTCTTGCTGATAAAATATTTTTAAAACGCGTTTCAGGTAACTTAATGTGAAGCTATAAGAAGCCAGCTATGGAGCACTGAAGGCTTAAAGAAAGTGGCTATAAAGTTACCTAAATAAAAGTTTATATTTTCCGCAACTAGGGTTTATCCCTATAAAGATGTTATGAATAAAACATGGGTTTCATTCCATTTGTGTAATATAAAAGTTTGGTGTTTTGAAACTCGGAATTTATTTCCTAACTACGATCCTGATGTTTTCATTCCGCTGCCAAATTAATAAACACCGGTACTACTTGACTGTTGTGCTCGCGGCTCCCGCTCCCGGGGTAGGGGTCGGGGGTTGCGACAGAAGTTGGTATCAGAGCCACTGGTTTAAGCCATTTAGGTGTTCTTTTAAAATACCTAAATTTTAACCAATTGTGTTAGGAAATATCCGCGACATCTATGTTATTCTATGTAAATATGTATATTATTATTTTGTGTTATTTTGACAATTTCTTTAGTTTTCAGTATGAGTGATCATGGGTACTTCTGATGCTTATTGTCATCTACCTCATTCTCTTATGGATGAAGGAACATCCTAGCCAACCGCCGAATACACCGCCGATTCCGAATATATCTTTGTTTTCAAAGCCAAATCCGCAGAACCTTTCCCCCTAAAAAGAGAGGTTGGTTTAGTAGAGCCAAAGGAGAAAGGAGGAAAAGAATGAGACAAGCACAACAGCAAGCCATAACGATTAGAACTGAGAGAAATACCCAAAACCCATAAGCTAGACCCTTATGGGAAGAAGAGTTGGGTAGATAGTTAGCTAATTTTCACATGTTTGGAAATATAGGAGGTGAACCTAATTTCAACCAATAGCAAATCCAGAACTACCATTACTTCCTTTATTTCCTGACCAACCCATAAACCTAGAACAGAATCAGGGTAATCATATCACACCTCGATTTCCACGTGTATCCCGGTGGGGGGTATTGTGACGTATAGTTGATATCATCATAACCAATAAACACAGAGCAACACAATGGAAGTCTTGGAGTTAAAACATCTTATGACAAACCATTAATGTTCAAAGTTCAAATACAATAATACATGGCTTGTAATACGGATCAACAGGCGGATCAGAAATATGTACAAAATGATAAACAGACTCTAAGGCACAACTAAGGGGTGCAAATCCTTCACGTCATCGCCTACGCAGCTTCCGTCCTATTTCGTACTGTACCTGTAACTTAATCTTTTGAAAATACGTCACTTTTCACTGGTAATTACAATCAACCGACACATTTTGAAAATGTTTACAAAAATAGTTTTAAGTGCACTTGGCACATTTCTATAAATAACTTGGAACAGTACAAATGACCTTGTATACAGATTTACAAGCCTGTCAATACATATGGGGCCCAGTACAGAAACCGAGACATGATCGACTAACACACTACTTCTGAACTTTCACACAGAAAGCAGATAATAATAATAATTTGCAATTGACCGGTGTATGCCTACACCCCATGCTTTAGTTTGTGGCCACTAGCACTTTAGTGAGCCTAAGGATATCCCGACACGGTCAAGCAAACCCCCAATGTTTAAGTTATCAGACAAAACATATTAAAACGGGTTATGTAAGTTAGTTAATATCACAACTGGATAGAACATGATCTGATACCCGCCCAAGCGGTAATAATTTACCGTATCCCAAGCCCGTATAGGGAAAATAGGTTAAAAGTATTAACCTGAGCCAAATCTTTGAGAAATTAACAACTCAGCCGCAGATCAAATGATAAGTACAAGCACAATCTACCGGAAGGCGTCTAGTCTGGAATGATGGTGTTATTGACCAATTAGAATGCTAACTAGTCCTTAGTTAAGTCGTCGGTGCGATATGCTAGATTAAGTGGTGACCAGAATAGGATGTTATTTAGACCTGACAAGTACTAGGACTTGTAAAAGATGGGTAAACATATAACATTTTGAATTTTGATATAAAAATGATAAGGTTAAACCCGTTTCGGTTAAAATACGTAACCTAGTCACGTAAGCTTAACCGTACAATAAAAGCGAAACCGGGTAACCGGATGAGTCATATTCAATTTCTATATGCTATTACGTTTAAAATATGTTATGATATCAGTAAGATATGAATATATATGCCCTTAATGATTTTAAAATCGAATTACGCCTCATATGGGCATTTTGGTCATTTTATGACAATAAAAGAGACCTTTATGTAAACTGATGTTAAGGTCATAAAAATTCTGTAAAAACTTGTATTTTATGATGTTATATCAGTAGGATATCAAATATATGTGTGGTTATTAGTTTTAGACCAAACTATGTCTCGTAGGGGCATTTTGGTCATTTCACACATATGTTTGGCGTCATAATTGGGATTCTAAGTTTGGGACTTGTACCTACTGTAAAAGTGTTTTAAATAAGTTTAAAAAACAGTAGGTAACAAGTTTTGGTTCATAGTTATGGTTTTAAACCATACTATGTGCCAAAAAGGCGTAAAAATCGATAAATGCCGATTAGTTTGATATTTAATGAAACTGAGTGTATGTTCAGTTTTATATAATCAAAATAAGTAATTAACCTATTATAACAGTGGGTAAAAGATTTGGTTATGAAAGTTTAGTTAAAACAATTTTATTCGAGAAAAGGGTATTTTGGTCCTTTATCGGCATTATTCGAATCTATAGCATCAACTCAGGGTATGTCCTGAATTTATATCCCAATATATCCTACTTATGATATAATATCAGTATGTAAAAGGTTTGGTGGAAGAATTTATGTTTAAATTCTCTAAAATGCCGAAAAGGGCATTTTAGTGCTTTTAAAGCTACATTGACGATATTTAATCAAAACGCAGCAAATGACCGGAATTATGGCCTCAAAATAATTTGATTAAGTTTACAAATCAGCTTAGAACTCATTTGTATGTTGGTTAATGTTTAAAACCTTAGTTTACACAAAAAGGGCATTTTAGTAAAAGTTAAAGCATAATAACGGAACTAGAATATAAACTCAGATTACTAATGGACCATGTAGTATAACTTTAGGAGGTTATTCTATACAATAACATGGTCTTAAAACAACTTAAAGTCAGTAGTCTAAGTTGCTAAATCGGGTCAGAACTGAAAGTCAAAGCAGAAGTCAAACTTCGTGACTTTCGGTTGCGAACCGACCCTAGACCTGGACTTGACAGCCCGAACATGTTTATACATGTTCCAACTATTATTACCAAGTTATTAAAGTGTTAAAATGTATTTTATAACACCTATTTTGCTAGATATGAATTTACTTCAAAACTGACCCGTTGACTTTTTATAAGTATAACTTTGACCCGTCAATTGGTCAAGATAACGTGGTAATTAGGAGGTGTCCTTTTAAGGGATTAACACCTACCTAATTACGATCACGTAGCAACGTTCGCAACGAACGATGGCTAGACCGTAATGGTCTTAGCCGAAGGTCAAAGCATTTTTACGTAAACGCTTTGACTTTCGCTTAAAAGCGTACAAAACTGAAAAGAACAAGTTGATACACTTACATGTGAACAAAATAAGACTAGAAAGCTTAGAGATTGCTCCCAAAGACTTCAGGAACTTCCCAAGTGAGCTAGAGAGGAGAATGTGAGGAATGAGCAAGGAGTTATGGCAACCAAGTCCCCTTTTATAGTTGAGAAGGACTTGCCAGGTATTGGAGGGTGTTGAGAGACGAGCACAAGTGTCCCAAGTCGTGGCACAAGGTGAAGGAGGGTGGGAATGGCGACAAAGGTGGCAGCACATGGGGCTGCCACAATTTCAGTCGCTTGGCTGGTCCTTGCGGACCGTAACCAAATATGGTTGCATCCTCACCCCCTTAAAATAAATCTCGACCTCGAGATTTAATCAAACAAATGAGGGTATTTCTGCCGCATAACGGACTCAACCTCCCATGTATATTCGGGACCTCTACGAGCATCCCATTGACCTTTACAATAGGTACATGCTTCCTACGAAGCTTCTTAACTTGCCGATCTTCAATCGCCACAGGTTTCTCAACGAACCACAAGTTTTCATATATTTGCACGTCTTCGTGTGGCAGAGCCAACGATTCATCGGCCAAACATTTCTTCAAGTTGGAAATGGGAATACGTCATGGATTCCATTAAGCTTTAAGCTAATTTAAGTTTGTAAGCTACGGATCCGACACATTCGACAATTTCGAACGGTCCTATACATCTCGGCTTCAACTTGCCTTTCTTGCTAAATCGCATAACGCCTTTCCAAGGCGACAGTTTTAGTAATACTTTGTCCCCTACTTGGAACTGGAGAGGTTTACGCCTCTTATCTACATTGGTTTTCTGCCGATCATGGTGGCTTTGAGACGATCACGGATCTGTAAAATCTTGTTCGTCGTTTCTAGGACTATCTCCGGTCCTATTAGTTGGGCTTCCCTAACTTCCGCCCAGCAAACGGGCGTTCTACACTTTCTCCCGTACAAGGCTTCGAACGGAGCAGCCTTGATACTTGTATGAAAGCTGTTATTGTAGGAGAACTCGATCAGGGGTAAGTGACTATCCCAACTTCCACCTAGATCGATTACACATGCTCGTAGCATATCTTCCAACGTTGGTGTAGTACGTTCACTTTGCCCATCCGTCTGCGTCTGATAAGCCATACTAAAGTTCAATGCGGTGCCCAAGGCTTGTTGGAAGCTTTTCCAGAAATGTGAGGTATATCTTGTATCTCTATCGGATACAATGGATACCGATACGCTGTGTAAAGATACAATCTCATCCACATAAAGTTTCGCCAATTTGTCAGAGTTAAAAGTTTCCTTGATGGGTAAGAAATGAGACGAATTTGTTAATCTGTCCACGATAACCCAAATCGTGTCATTACCGAGATTAGTCTTAGGTAACTTGGTTATAAAATCCATAGTTACACATTCCCATTTCCACATGGGAATTTCTAGTTGTGGTAGAAGTCCTGACGGCTTTTGATGTTCGGCTTTAACTTGCAAACACGTCATACACTTAGCTACGTGGGTCGGCTATGGATTTCTTCAAACCCATCCACCAATAATTAGCTTTCAGATCCTTGTACTTCTTGTCACCTACTGGGTGAACCGAGTACTTTGAGTTATGTGCTTCTTGGAGGATTAGATCCCTAAGTCCTCCAAAGGTCGGAACCTAGATTCATCCATTAAGTCTGAGGATTCCGTCACCTCCAGTTGTTAACTGTTCAACAGTTTTACCCAATTCTTCATTTGGAAGGTTTGCCTCTAACAAGGCTTGCTTTTGCGCATCCAATATCTTCGTGTTTAAGCTAATTTTAAGCTCAATGCTGGTTTAATTCTTTCCTTGCGACTTAGAGCACCGGCAACCACATTTGCCTTGCCAGGGTGGTAGAGGATTTCACAACCGTAGTCATTAAGCGTTTCCATCCACCGACGTTGTCACATATTTAAATCCATTTGATTGAACAAATGTTGGAAACTTTTGTGATCCGTGTATGTAATACATTTAGTTCCGTATAAATAGTGTCTCCATAACTTAAGCGCAAACACCACAGCACCCAATTCCAAGTCATGTGTGGTGTAATTCCTTTCATGTAGTTTCAATTTTCGTGATGCATAGGCAATCACCTTGCCTCTTTGCATAAGCACACATCCCATACCGGTGTGTGATGCATCACAATAGACAATAAAGTCTTCAATACCTTCAGGTAGTGTTAACACCGGAGCATTGCTCAACTTTTGTTTCAAAGTTTCTAAAGCTTCCTGCTGCTTAAGCCCCCAATTAAACTTGACGTCCATACGTGTTAAAGTAGTCAAGGGTGTGGCTATCTTTGAGAAGTTTTCTATAAATCTCTTACAGTAGCCAGCTAATCTGAAAAAGATGCGGATTCCAGATGGCGTTTTAGGCGCTTGCCAATTCATAATGGCTTCGATCTTGGCGGGATCTACTTGGATTCCGCGTTCACTAACAACATGTCCTAAGAACTGGACTTCACGTAGCCAAAACTCACACTTAGAAAACTTGGCATAAAGCTTCTCTTATCTCAACAACTCCAATATGCACCTTAAATGTTTCTCTGATCCGATTGATTACGAGAGTAGATAAGTATGTCGTCTATGAAGACAATGACAAACTTATCCAAGTAAGGTTTGCAGACTCGATTCATAAGATCCATAAATGTTGCAGGTGCATTCGTTAGCCCAAAGGCATCACTAAGAACTCATAGTGACCATATCTCGTCCTGAAAGCCGTCTTCAGAACATCTTCTATTCTGACTTTGAGCTGATGGTAACCCGACCTCAAGTCGAATAGATCGTTAATCCTGGGCAATGGATAACGGTTCTTGTTTGTTATCTTATTGAGCTCGCGGTAATCAATGCACATGCGCATTGATCCGTCCTTTTTCTTCACAAACCAGATTGGAGCTCCCCAAGGTGATGAGCTAGGTTGTATGAACCTTTTTCTAAGAGTTTCTCAAGTTGGGTCCGTAATTCCTTCATCTCCGTAAGTGCTAAACTGTACAGAGCTATTGTAACAGGTGCAGCACCAGGTAGGATATCAATCCTAAATTCCACTTGTCTGTCTGGGTGTAAACCAGATAAATCTTCAGGGAAAATATCTGCGAATTCAGAAATGATAGGTAAATCTTCGATCTTCCGCTTTGGCGCATCAATTGTTACTTGTGCCATATAGATGACACATCATTTCTTCATGCATCGAGATGTATTACGCAATGATCCTTTCTTAGACAATCCATCATGTAGGTCTCCTTGAATGGTGAGTACGTCATCAATTGGGATTTGATTTCGATGAGTTTCTTGTCGCAAGCGATACGGGCTTGATTATGAGACAACCAATTCATGCCCAATCTACATCGAACCCCGCCAATTTCATTGGTAGGAGAGAGATAGGAACGGAATAATTCTTGATGGATATGGAACATCCATCTAGAATTGTTGAAGCAGTTTCAATAGTTCCGACAGCAAGTTCTACATCGTATGTTATGTCTAGAGTTCTTATGGGCAAGTTTAACAAATTACTAAACTTATGGTCCACGAATGACTTATCCGCCTCTGAATTGAAAAGAAATCCAGCATAAGTATCATTAATTAAGCACGTACCTGTTATAACATCATTATCATCGACCGCTTCCCTAGCATTCATCTGGAAAGCGCGTGCATTTGTTTTCTTGTTTCCTCAAGGTTTCTCAGTATTATCCGTTTTGTACTTAGGGCAGTTTGGTTTGATGTGCCCTTTCTCGCCATAATTAAAACAAGTAGCGTCCTTCAAATCCTTACAATCCAGGGCTTTGTGCCTCATTTTCTTATAGATTCCGCACAGTTTAGATTGTGTTTCCAACCGAAACTGACCACCGTGTCGCCTGTTGCACTTCTTGCACATAGGCCTGTCATCCGACCTTTGATTGTTCCGGTTGAACCCAAATTTTCCTTTCTTGTTCGACCGGTGAGATCTATTATCTTCTCTCTTCCTTTTCCCGTCATTCTCTGACCTGGCTGACATTCGCCTCACATAGTCTTGGGTAAGGGAAAGAGATAGTTCAACTGCAGATTTGTAAGTGCTAGGCTGAATAGCCTTAACCAAACTTCTTTTCTCTGGAGCGAACCCATTGATAAAACTCGCAATGCATTTAGGCTCAGGAGTAACTAAATAGGACACCAGCCGAGAATAAGAATCAAAGTCAGTAACATATTTCCGACAGTCAAGATTTTTCATTGACAAAGCTATGAAATCCATTTCTATTTTCTCCACTTCGTGAGGTGGGCAGTAAGTGTCCTTAACCAAGTCCATGAACTTGGACCATCCCAGATTATATAGATGCACTTTCCCAGTTGATTGCATCAAAGCTTTCCACCAACTTAGGGCGTTGCCCATGAAAGACTGGGAAGCGAATTTAACAATATCCTTATCAGCGCAACCGCTGATATCAACCACAGTTTCTATCTCATCTAACCACCTTAGGGTCTCAATGGCCCCCTTTTCTCTGTTAAAGTCTCGCGGTTTACACGAGACGAAGTACTTATATGAACATCCTTCATTGGGAGAATGTTTCTTATCATGATGTTCCCGCTTCTTGGCTTCATTCCTCACATTAGAGGAATGTATAGAACTTTCCTTCCTAGCAGAGGAAGGAGGCTTCGAGAGTGGTTTCGTTACAGATCTTGAGTGAGTAGCATTTGACTCTTTTAATTTTTCAAAGGCTTTTTCCATAGCCTTTCCTACGGCTGCGTCTATGTGAGCCTGGAAGTCGTCTTCATTTATAACTATATTCGCATTATTGCGGTCATTATCGTTGTGGCAACTACTTGCGCTATCGAAGTGAGCCATTTATCTGTTTGGCACCAATCACCAAACATTTTCTTAGTCATTCACACTTGATGACTTATTGTATAATTAACACTATTATTTAGCATATAAGTTCTTTTGCCTTTGGCTAGTGAACAAGCTTGTCACTTTTGCCTGGCTTATGTATTTTAAATGTGTGGCACATAGGTCTATTCCAGAGGATATTAGAAATACGACACTAATGGCCTAATACAGGGGGTAATTAAATGTGGCACCACTGGTCTATCACAAAGGACAAAATAAAAGTAGCACTAATGGCTTGTCGGAATGACTTGAAATATATGAGCCTTGATCTCCAAGGATCATACGACTTCGAGGTTTGAACAAAATCTATTACCTCTGGACAGGGAGACGTAGAATACCACTTTCATTTGTCACTAATGGACATAAATATGGCTCGTAAGCACTGCATCACTAATGGATGTTATGATCATCGCTTTGATGATACTAGCTAAAATCAAATTGATTACATAGGCTATAGGGTTTGGACATAGTCCATCACCCAGATGGCTAGTATGGTTCCTCAAGTCACACTGCCAGGAATGTTAACATTAAATGAGTGTTAAATTTAGAATAATTTATCTTAAAATGGTTTAAATAAGCTAGTCTCGATCAGGCAAACTAGGAGGTTTAGAACGTAGTTCACCACCTCTGGATAGAAGGGATCATCAACCTTAACTATCATGGTAGAAGGCTTTACTACTTAACTACCTTTTGCCAGTTAACATGACCTTATCACTTTGGCGATTGTAAACCATCAAGAAGATCTTTTGGAATTATTATAGCTGATCATAAATTTCGAGTTAAAATCGAGACGATAACTTGAACAATGGTTGAAACGGAATACAATAGTAAATAAATTCCAAAATTTTCATTTGGTTAAAAGTTGCCATTGCAATAGTGCCTAAAATTAGGACTTTTAAATACAAGATTTGTCCTCGCATGGACTAATATTTAAAAAGAAATATGTCCACACAGGGACTAAATAAAGACAATGTCTACGCAGGGACTTTTGAAAATTAAAAATACATAAACGAAATACATAGGTTTAATCACCCTTTTCCCTCTAATCAGCTTCACAAATCTCTTTAAATATTTGTTGTTTTTCTTCTCAGATTTTTTAGCTTTCCGCTGAAGTTCCTTCACCCTCTCCAGTGTTTCTTGCATAGCCTCAAGTACTGGTGGTTGAAGTTAAGGCTGTGGTTGCGGTGGTGGTTGAGGTTGCGGTTGTAGTACACCCGGATGTTGATATACAAAATGTGGAGGTGCAACCGCAGGGTGATATCCATAAAAGGGATATCCACCAGCCGAGTAAGGTATAGTGGAATATGGTGGAAAGGAAGAAGGGAAGAGATCGTTGTGCGCAGCTGCCTCTATATAGGGGTCCTGCGAAGGTGTCTGGGGAGATAATTAGGCAAACTAGAAGAAGAAGCAAAAGGGTTATATCCAGACGGATCTGGATATGAAGGAATGGGTTTTCGAAACCTGGTGATGGTGGCATTGGATGAGGCAAAGGCTCAACAGTAGGCTGTGGTGGGGGTTCCACCATAGGTGATGTGTTGGAGGGTCCACCCATTTGTGGATCCTCATGAATCGTTGGGTAAGGGCTAGGTAGGGTTGGAAGTGACCCTACTCTTGGTTCTAGGCGCACCGACATGCGCGCCCCACGCCTTCGTGGCGGTTGTGGTTCAGGCGGTGGTTGCGGTTGCTCCATCGGTTGTATTTGTTCTTCCTCAGGTAGAGGTAATTCCTGCTGAGGAGCATGATAGGAGGGGGTGTTGTGGTAAGATGGGGTAATGTTGAAGACATACTGCTCCCATCTATGTTGAAAGTCATTGGGACCTTGGTATGTGGTCCCAGCATAGGAGTTCGAACCGCTGGACAGTTCAATGGGATGACCGGGAGATCCGGTCGGGGGCATCTCAGGATCAGAATCCTCGTCCATAGGGTCTGGGGAATCTACCGGAGGGTAAACAGAAGGTGAACGCAAGTAAATGTTGGGGTTGTAGTCTACATGAAAAGAATGTGAATGGGAGTGGTGCTAGTGATGAGATTGATGTGTATGGTGAGAATGGTGAGAGTGATGTGAGTGGTGAGAGTCTGGTGGTGGTAAGTATTCGTGGGAAATTGAATGCCGATTTAGTTCCCACGACGATGAAGTGTCACCCGACCCTTCGTATGGGTTGTAATTATGAATATTCGAGGGACCTATCATTCACGGTCTGCCCCTCATGGGTCCCTTTCCCTTGCCTCCCCTGCCTCTAACTCTTGGCGGCATTTTTCCTGATTCAAAAACAAGTTAAAACAAAATAACGCAAGAATAAATAAAACAATGTAAATAAGTTATCCTAGGTCAAAGCTTAGACTCGAGAGTCAAAGGAATGTGTTACTATGTCGTTTGAGATCAAACACTAAAGACTAGTGTTGAATTCCCTCAAACGTTGGCTCTGATACCAACCTGTCACACCCTGATTTCCACGTGTATCCCGGTGGGGCCGGTGGGGGGCATTGTGACGTATAGTTGATATCATCATAACCAATAAACATAGAGCAACACGGCAGAAGTCTTGGAGTTAAAATATATTTTTACAAACCATTAATGTTCAAAGTTCAAATACAATAATACATGGCTTGTAATACGGATCCACAGGCGGATCGGAAATATGTACAAAAGATAAACAGACTCTAAGGCACAACTAAGGGGTGCAAATCCTTTACGTCGTCGACTACGCAGCTTCCGACCTATTTCGTGCTTTACTTGTAACTTAATCTTTTGAAAATACGTTAGTTTTCACTGGTAAGTACAATCCACCGACACATTTTGAAAATGTTTTCAAAAATGGTTTTAAGTGCACCCGGCACATTTCTATAAATAACTTGGAATAGTACAAATGACCTTGTATACAGATTTACAAGACTTTAAATACATATGGGACCCAGTATAGAAACCGAGACATGATTGACTGACACACCACTTCTGAACTCTCACACAGAAAGCAGATAATAATAATAATTTGAAATTGACCGGTGTATGCCTACACCCCATGCTTTAGTTTGTGGCCACTATCACTTTATTGAGCCTAAGGATATCCCCGACATGGTAAAGCCAACCCCCAATGTTTAAGTTATCAGATAAAACAGATTAAAACGGGTATGTAATTTAGTTAATATCACAACTGGATAGAACATGATCCCATACCCGACCAAGCGGTAATAATTTACCGTATCCCAAGCCCGTATAGGATAATAGGTTAAAAGTATTTACTTGAGCTAAATCTTCGAAAAATTAACAACTCAGCTGCAGATCAAATGATAAGTACAAGCACAATCTACTAGAAGGCGTCTAGCCTAGAATGATGTTAAGGTCATAAATATTCTTTAAAAACATGTATTTTATGATGTTATATCAGTAGGATATCAAATATATGTGTGGTTGTTAGTTTTAGACCAAACTATGTCCCGTAGGGGCATTTTGGTCATTTCACACATATGTTTGGTATCATAATTGGGATTCTGAGTTTGGGACTTGTATCTACTGTAAAAGTATTTAAAATAAGTATAGAAATCAGTAGGTAACAAGTTTTAGTTCATAGTTATGGTTTTAAACCATACTTTGTGCCGAAAAGGCGTAAAAATCGATAAAGGCCGATTAATTCGATATTTAATGAAAACTAAGGTTATGTTCAGTTTTATATAACCAAAATAAGTAATTTAACCTATTATAATAGTGGGTAAAAGATTTGGTTATGAAAGTTTAGTTAAAACAATTTTATTTGAGAAAAGGGTATTTTGGTCCTTTATCGGTATTATTCGAATCTATAGCATCAACTCAGGTTATGACCTGAATTTATATCCCAATAGATCCTACTTATGATATAATATCAGTATGTAAAAAGTTTGGTGGAAGAATTTATGTTTAAATTCTCTAAAATGCCGAAAAAGGCATTTTAGTCCTTTTAAAGCTACATTGACGATATTTAATCAAAAAGCAGCAAATGACTAGAATTATGGCCTCAAAATAATTTGATTAAGTTTAGAAATCAGCTTATAACTCATTTGTATGTTGGTTAATGTTTAAAACCTTAGTTTACACAAAAAGGGCATTTTAGTAAAAGTTAAAGCATAATAACGGAACTTGAATATAAACACAGATTACTAATGGACCATGTAGTATAACTTTAGGAGGTTATACTATACAATAACATGGTCTTAACACAACTTAAAGTTAGTAGTCTAAGTTGCTAAATCGGGTCAGAACTGAAAGTCAAAGCAGAAGTCAAACTTCGTGACTTTCGGTTGCGAATCGACCCTAGACCTGGACTTGACGGCCCGAACATGTTTATACATGTTCCAACTATTATTACCAAGTTATTAAAGGGATTACACCTAGCAGATTATGATCACGTAGCCATGTTCGCAGTGAACAATGGCTGGACCGTAATGGTCTTAGCTGAAGGTCAAAGCGTTTTTACGTAAACGCTTTGACTTTGGCTTAAAGCGTACAAAACTGAAAAGAACAAGATGGAACACTTAAATGTGATCCAAATAAGACTAGAAAGCTCAGAGATTGCTCCCAATGACTTCAGGAACTTCCCAAGTGAGCTAGAGAGGAGAATGTGAGGAATGAGCAAGGAGTTATGGCAACCAAGTCCCCTTTTATAGTTGAGGAATGCTCATGAGGGCTTGCCAGGTGTTGGAGGGTGTTAAGAGATGAGCACAAGTGTCCCAAGTCTTGGCACAAGGTGCAGGAGGGTGTCAATGGCGACAAAGGTGGCAGCACATTAGGCTGCCACAATTTTAGTCGCTGGCAGGTCCTTGCGGACCATAACCAGATATGGTTGCATCCTCACCCCCTTAAAATAAATCTCGGCCTCGAGATTTAATCAAACAAATGAGGGTATTTCTGCCGCATAACGGACTCAACCTCCCATGTGTATTCGGGACCTCTACGAACATCCCATTGACCTTTACAATAGGTATATGCTTCCTACGAAGCTTCTTAACTTGCCGATCTTCGATCGCCATAGGTTTCTCAATAAACCACAAGTTTTCATCTATTTGCACGTCTTCGAGTGGCAGAGCCAACGATTCATCAGCCACACATTTCTTCAAGTTAGAAATGTTGAATACATCATGGATTCCATTAAGCTTTCAGGTAATTTAAGCTTGTAAGCTACGGATCTGACACGTTCGACAATTTCGAACGGTCCTATATATCTCGTCATGGATTCCAAGTCGTGGCACAAGGTGCAGGAGGGTGGCAATGGCGACAAAGCTGGCAGCACATGAGGCTGCCACAATTTCAGACGCTGGCAGGTCCTTGTGGACCGTAACCAGATATGGTTGCGGTCCGTAAGGACCTCAGGCGCCCTTGGTTTTTATCCTTGTTCCGGACTGTAACCATAAAGGCTTGCGGTCCATAACCACCTCCCAGAACTCAAGTTTTGGCATTTTTTTCCACATTAGCCCCTCAACTTTTAATCACTAGCACATAATGATTATGGTTTAGCGTATTGATGACTTTAGTCCCTCTCGTTTAAGCACATGGCACATGAGGCTTAGCGCGACACGTGTAGGAATTTTATAGGACGTAAAAACATGTGGTGTTACAAATCAATTTCCAATCCCAGCATTTGATCCCAATAAGATACCTAGAATTCCAGCACCAAACCCTTTAGATCAGTGGTGGGCTAACAACTGGGCTATTCAGAACCTACTAGAAAACCCATTTCCCTACGAAGAACCATTCCACCTTACCTAAACCAGTGCCAGCCCCAATGCTACCGATGAGTCATGTGGAGGAACTCCGCCCGTATGGTGAAGAGTTGGTTGAGAAAGGAAACTGAATTCGCCAAATCAGGGAGAAACTCGTCTGGAAGTATGACGAGCGGTAGAAACTCGTCTGGAAGTATGACGAGCGGGAGAAACTCGTCTGGAAATATATATATATATATATATATGTGTGTGTGTGTGTGTGTGTGTGTGTGTGTGTGTGTTGTTACTTTGAAAAAAAAGAGAAAAAAAGAAAACATATATATATATATATATATTTATATCGATGCATAGTTAATAATGTTTGAATCCCAACCATGTTTGTAATAGATGCATATATATATGGAAAGAGTAAAAGTCACAATTCTCGACGATTTTGGTTCACTGTGTTTGAGTGATTATTATTTAATTTATTATGTGATATTAATACCTGATAAATGTTTACAATTCAGATGTCAGATGATGTAAATCAAGAAATCCAGAATAACGATAATAACGAGAATCAAATGAATAAAAGTGCTATCAAACACATAGTAGCCCAAGAAATCATAGATGCTATGCCCTCTATTATCGACACTATTAAAATGGCAGAAAATAGTGAATCCAGAAATGGGAATAAACGTGTACCCCTGAATCAAATCACAGCGTGAATGGAAATCCTGAATTGTTGATCCAAGCTCCAATTCCAAAAAGAAGAAGAACCATCTCATATGGTTGTTCTTATAAAGAATTCTTATCATGTAAACCAATAGAATTCTCAGGCAATGAAGGAGCTATTTCAGCCTTGCACTGGATAGAAAAGACAAAAGCAGTCTTAAAGATAAGTAAATGTGCAAATGAAGATAAAGTCATGTATGCTTCTGATCTTTTTAAAGATGCAGCCTTAGAGTGGTGGAATACCATTCTTGAGTCCAAAGGAAGTGACAAGGTTTACAATATGGAATGGTGCAACTTTAAAGAAATCGTTGAAAGGAAATTTTGTCCTCCTAATGAAAAGGAACAGATTGCTAGTAAGTTCCTAAATCATAGAATGAATGGGGTAGATTGCAAAGAATATACTACCACATTCTTTGATTATGCAAGGATTGTAGCAACCTTGGCTTCACAGGAACCAGTATTAATCTCCCGTTACATCTGAGGATCAATCAGTGAAATCAGACATGAGTCAAGGCAGCTAGACCACAAACCATAGAAGAAGCAGTAGAACTAGCAAACACCTTGACAGATGAATTGGTACACACGCAAGAAGAAAACCAAAAAAGGAACCTAGCTCAAAAGATCACACAGGAACTGCGTTATGGTAATTTCTATCACGGAAAGGAACGAGTTCTTCCTCTTCACCCCCATGCAATGTGATATCTGTGACAATCCGAACATGTAACAATGACGACCAAGTTATCAATGAATAAAATTTTATGTGTATTTGTAAATTTTGTATATTTATTATGTTATTTGCACACAATCAATTCTTGCACGATTTCGAACTCTTGAACCACTTTTACAAGCGAAACCGTAAGCCGATATGCAAACGAAACCAATTTAACACAACATATGTTCCGAAACAGTGATATAAGTTAAAAATGCCTTAAATAACCTTTACATAACTTAGAAATAAGTTTTGAAGGGTTTGGTATTTCAAAAACAAGTTTATTCGATCACAGGGACTAATTACAACAAACTGCGAAAGTCTGCCGATTCTCGCAACGAAGTACACTCCGGAAAAAGAACACAATCCTAACATACCTTAAATATCCTTTACATAAGTTAGAAATAAGTTTTGAAGGCTTCGCTATGGCAAAATCACACTTTTGTAACTTCAGGGGCTATTTTGCAAATTCTCTGAAACTGTGCCTTTTCGCGTATTTCGCTATCTGGACATGTACGGGCATCCAAAAATTTTTGTAATCATTAAAATATCATGTTTTAGTGATTGGAATGTAAAAATGTCATTTGTTACGCATTTACGGTCACGCACGCGTTCGTTACTATTTTCGTCGTAATTAACCGAAAACCACGACTGTACGACCAAACGAACCGACCTCTGGAACAATTTTGAGCATATTTCATATTCCCTATGTTTATTCTTCCTTATGGAGCTTAGAAATGAGGTTATCGAGTGTTAGAAGTGCCCAAAACGCGACCAAACGATGCAGGGGCCTGTTCTGCCATTTTCTGAAACTTGTGCCCAGCTCCCATGCTTACAGACCGTAAGCATATACACCATACGGTCCGTAAGGGTGCTCCAGCACACCAAAAACTTGGCAGCAACTAGTTATTTGCCTTGTTGACTCATCATTCAAACTTGCCACCATTGTTTCTGTATTTGACACCTGTGGGACACTAATCTAACTTGTGGGTGAGTCATGGGACACTTGTCTTGATCCTACAACATCAAGAATCCTATTTAAACCCATGTGTTCTTGCATCTTAAACCTTTGATCACCTCAATTCTTCTACAAACTGAAGTTGCAACCATCTTGGAGCTTTCTCTGGAGTTCCCTGATCTTTCCTTTGGTGTTGTAAGTGTTTCAATCATGTTTTGCTTCAATTCTTGTGGTTAATTAGATTAAAAGTCATAAGGTTTGACTTTTATTTGACTTCCAGAATTGATCAATTTGAAATCCAATTGAACCTTGTTTTATGATTGTAATCAAGATGGTTATGATTCCTATTGATCATGCCTACTGATTTATATCATTTCAAGTCTCTATGACAAGTCAAAGTTTCGGTCAAAATGCGATTTTTGCGCATTTTGCAACGGATCCAAATTCGGGTGTCAAAACAGTTGGTTTTGATGCCAAAACTCTTTTATAAACTTATTTAGACACGTCAAAACATGTCTAAATCGTCACTCTTATTATTGTGCTTGTTTAGAGTCGAAAGTTGAACGGTTTGAATACTGCTTTGACTTTCGAATCTGACCTGTTTGGTTGATCTTTGGACCCGACCAAATACATATTTGTGACCATAGTTATAAAGGGAGTAACCTTCTGAGGTTATACCTTATGGTCATGTCATTCAGTTAGTGTTATGATAATTAGTTATTATGTTCTTCAATAATGACTAAAATGCCCTTTCCGCAAATGAATCAACTTTAAATAAATAGAACATAAAATTTGACAAGTATTCTGATCAAATAACATTTTCAAACATGTTTAAGCATTAAATACTTTCCATAACACATATCTAACCATCCGAATGCGTAGTTACGCAAATGACGCGTTAAAGTGGCTTAAACTACCTTAACGGGCCATTACGGGTCAAAAGCGCACAAAGATCTTTCTAACTCAGAATGTTAACTTATTTAACCATGTCATATGAGTCCCAATACTCATTTGGTTTATAAGGTATCATTCTATCCAAATCCTCCGATTTCAAGTTCCGATATTTATATTATTATCCGATTTTAGGACACGCTTGACTTCTCGGACATTTGAGCTTGTTTGATCTTTGATTCAAGATTACAATAGCAATCACATGTGAGTACATAGTCCCCTCTTTTACGTTTTCAAATTGTTTTGGGGTGATTCATATGTGCTAAAGGTTTTCGAGTTTTCAAATACAAATTACTATTGTTTAGATAAACAAGACGATTTCGATAATGTGAACAAACTTGTTGGTGTGTTATATTCATAACAAGAATGCCATTCATTAACAATGGCCAAGCCGACCAGTGGTATATTATGGTACCATAGGATCTGACAAATCCCGTTATCGGGCTATTCACTGGAATTTGGTGGATAGTTTAGGGTAACGGCATAATCTGTTATTTTAACAAACCCTTTGGTGGTTCGTTAGTCGATTTAAAGATACCATTTGGTGGTATAGACGATTCACACAGGTTTGAATGTACTCATGAAACGACCAAAAGTTTTCACAATTAAAAACAAGGACGATTGACGAATGGTTTTATAACACGGACGATAGACGAATGGTTTTATGACACGGACGAATGACGATTGGTTTATAACAAAAATGAATGATGATTTATTTATAACACGAACGATTGATAACACGGACGAAACGGACAATTGGTTTATGGTAAGTGATTAGATAACGAGACGGTTTAATATAATAAAAGCATGGTGGATACGCCGCTGGTACTTCCTATATATAAGTGCTTTTATCATATTCTATCTGTGGCGTTATTTAGATCACTTGGACGAATATTTTCAAATGATGTAACGCAACGATGTTTACATAATGATATAAACCATACGAGTTTTCTTCAAGGACGATTTACTACTTGGTTTACAAAAACAAATGTTTTTAGTCAAGATTCATGGCAATGAGATTTCACAAACTTTAACCAACGTGTTTTAGTTGGTTAACTATATTGCAAGACCAGACACTTTAATACAAGGTTTTTCACTACTCGTCTCTAGTAGTCGTGTAAGGTAATGCAATATGTTACATGCCATAAATCTGACTTACTCACAAAACCTAGGTACTCGCCGGCATTCTTTTATGCTGACTCGTTTTTCACATATGTTTCAGGGAACAATGCTAGATGATACTGATGCGTGCTCATGTAGGATCGGATGTGGACTTTAGTGCCTATAAAATATGAAATACAATAATTATGCTTGTTCGTTGTTTGTTTAAGTTTGGTTGAAAGTTCTAAAACAATATGACAATATAATCTATGTTTAATATCCAATAAAACGAAACTTCAAATGCCATGTGTTGTTGAAACAATCTGTTAACGTGACTCCCAAGTGTTTCCGCCGCGTGTTGATTTACGCGATTTGGGGTGTTACAGGTTGGTAGCAGAGCACTGGTTATAGGGAATTAGGTTATTAGTAATGCTTTGACCTAGACTATAATCTTCCTAGGACCCTAACGCGAGTCTACTTGCGTCTAGATTTAAAAACACAATACAATCACCTATCCTTAGGTGATTACCAAAACAAATTCACGAATTACAAACTCGTTTTGCAAATCAATCATCTATCCTTAGATGATTTGTTTTTGTCTTTAAGCCTTCAAAGTTTTCAAAATCTCGTCAATGTTTGGGTTTTATAATGTGAACACGTGCAATCTAGAAGGGTGGGTGCCTGTACCCTGAGTTTTCTGTCTAAGGCTAGAGTGTTCGTACAAATCCACTTAATCGGACCAGTCACTCTTACCTGGGAACTCTTGGGGTGAGTGTCCACTTATAGGCTAAAGCACGTCATCGCGATACATTATAAAGACCCATTTACTTTGATTAGTCACCGTGTGTCATTTGTGTGTTCTGAGAAACAAACAAGTGACCACCATCCTTATGTTTTGTCGATATTTTGATGCCTCTATTGATTTTTCCGAATGTCAATCTCACATATGTTTCATCATGTTTCTTTTTAGAATGCCTCCTAGACGCGATCAAACTCAAGACGCTGCAATAGCAGCCTTAGTCGCTCAACAAATTGCTGTCGTACTCCCGAACCCAGTAACGCAGATAAATCAAGCAAACAACGCTAACAATAACAATGCTCAGTGCGACTATAAGACTTTCAGTTCGCTAAACCGCTTAAATTCTCTGGGTCTGAAGGAGCTACGAGACTCCCTACAATGGTTCGAGAGTCTGGAAAGCACATTTCGACATGTTCAATGCCCAAACGAGCGAAAGGTTGAGTTTGCATCTAGTGTTTTTGAGAAAAGAGCATTAACATGGTGGAATGGTGTGATGAGAGATCGGGGTGCCGATGTGGCTATGGCTCAAACCTGGGAAGAGCTTCGAGCTCTAATGATGAGGGAGTTCTGTCCTCGTCATGAACTTAGGGCTCTGGAAAGGGAATTTGATGATCTTAAACAAGATAGTGGCGAGAATCGTGCTTACACAGATCGATATAAAGAATTGAGCTTACTGTGCCCCGCAATGGTTACCCCACTGGATAAAGCCATTGAGAAGTATATCGATGGTCTGCCTGACCCTGTGCAAGATATTGTTACTGGTAGCCACCCTACCACTGTTCGTCAGGCCATCGAGTTGGCTGCAACCCTGACTGAGTCTCAAGTTAGAAAGGGTAAACTGTTTCGCAAGGGCGATAAGAAACAGGCAGCTAAGACCACACAAGACAAAGCAAAAGAAGAGAAGAAGAAATCCGAGTCGTCGAAGAGGTCAAGGAAGTGTAAGGCTTCCCAAAACTTTGCAGTTGTTACTCAGCCGAATCAGGCCCACAGAACCATCCAGCACAGCCTCCTGCAAGAAAACCATATGCTGGTACTGTGCCATTGTGTAACCGGTGCAATGGTCATCATCAAGCTCATCTAGCTTGTCGAAAATGTACATCTTGTGGGAAACTTGGCCACACGGAAAATATTTGTCGAACTGCTCTGAATCAAGCTGCATAGAACCCAGTACATCCTCAAGGAAATGCCGCTAGACCTCCATTTCCGCCTGGTTCATGTTATAATTGTGGTGAAATGGGTCACTATAGGAACAACTGTCCGAGGATAGCCAATGCAAATCCAGCTCGAGGGCGAGCTTTTAACTTGAACGCCAACGAGGCTCGTGCGGACAATGAAGTTGTTAACGGTACGTTCCTTGTCAACAATCATCCTGCTTCCATTCTTTTTGATTCGGGTGCCGATAGGAGCTTTGTGTCATTAACTTTTGAGCCTTTGCTCTCGATGCCTAGAACGAAACAAGGGAGACCCTTGTCCGTCGAAATAGCCAATGATGAACCTCTTGTTCTTGATTCTGTTATTTGTGATTGCAAGTTAAATCTCAACAAATTGACCTCACACCATTGCAACTGGGAAGCTTCGATATCATTATTGGAATGGATTGGTTAACCAAGCATCATGCCGAAGTTATTTGTTTTGACAAGATTGTTCGTATACCGTTTCGTCTGGCGAAACCTTGGAAATTCATGGAGAGAAACCCGCTAGTAACCTAAAACTCATGACTTGTACTCAAGCCCAAAAGTACTTACGAAAGAATTAAGTGGCGTACTTGGCACATATCGTGGAGGAAAAAGCAATGAAAAAGAGTATTCAAGACATTCCTATTATCCGAGACTATCCTGAGGTTTTTCCCGAAGATCTACCTAGTTTACCACCGGCACGACAAGTTGAGTTTCGTATCGATCTTGTACCTGGTGCTAACCCGATAGCCAAATCTCCTTACCATCTTGCACCTTCTGAGATGCAGGAGTTATCGAAGCAACTTCAATAATTATCTGACAAAGGTTTCATTCATCCGAGTTATTCTCCTTGGGGTGCTCCTGTCTTATGTGTTAAAAAGAAGGATGGATCCTTCCGAATGTGTATCGATTTTTCGTGAGCTCAACAAACTCACGATCAAGAATTGAGATCCCCTACCTCGCATTGATGATCTCTTTGACCAGCTGCAAGGTGCTTCATGTTTTTCAAAGATCGATCTGCGCTCTGGGTATCATCAACTTCGTGTTCACAAAGAGGATATTCCTAAGACTGCTTTCCGCACACGATATGGTCATTATGAGTTCACTGTTATGCCTTTAGGTTTGACAAACGCTCCAGCTGTCTTTATGTACTTAATGAATCGGGTTTGTAAACCTTATCGGGATAAGTTCATCATTGTTTTCATCTACGACATTCTCATTTATTCAAAATCTCGACCCGAGCACGAACAACATCTTCGTTTGACAATGGAACTTCTGAAGAAAGAACAACTTTATGCCAAATTCTCCAAGTGTGAATTTTGGCTGAAAGAAGTTCAGTTTTTGGGACACATTGTAAATGAGCAAGGTATTCATGTGGATCCTTCTAAAATCGCTGCGATTAATGATTGGAAAACACCTACTACTCCCACAGAAGTTCGCTCATTTCTTGGTCTTGCTGGTTATTATCGATGATTTATTGCGAACTTCTCAAAGATCGCGGTTCCTCTCACTGCTTTGACTTAAAAGAATAAGCCTTTTGAGTGGGGGACCTAAACAAGAGGAAGCTTTCCAAACTCTGAAACAGAAACTCTGTGATACTCTTATTTTGTCTTTACCTGATGGCAATGATGATTTCGTGGTTTATTGTGACGCGTCAAATTTAGGACTTGGTTGTGTTCTAATGCAACGGGATAAAGTCATTGCATATGCGTCAAGACAATTGAAAGTCTACGAGAAGAATTACACCACCCATGATCTTGAGTTGGGAGCTGTTGTCTTTGCTCTCAAAATTTAGAGACACTATCTTTATGGAACGAAGTGTGTGGTTTTCACGGACCACAAAAGTCTCCAACACATATTCAATCAAAAGGAGCTGAACATGAGATAACGACGTTGGGTCAAGAATTTAAACGATTACGACTATGAAATTCGCTACCATCCTGGTATGGCGAATGTTGTGGCTGATGCGCTTAGTCACAAAGAACGTGTCAAGCTTCATTGTGTTCGAATTAGATCTGATATCCAAACACGTATTCTTGAAGCCCAACGCGATTGTGTAACCCAAGGTTTGTTGAAAGACGAACTACCTCATCAACTCGAACTTCAACTCGAAACGAAAGACGATGGATTACTCTATTTTATGAACCGTTTGTGGATTCCGAATCAACACGATCTCCATACTCTATTGATGGATGAAGCCCATAAGTCTCGTTACTCAATTCATCCTGGTGCTTCAAAGATGTACAAAGATCTTCATACCCAGTATATGAAGAATGACATTGCCTTGTACGTATCTAAATGCCTTACTTGTTTCAAAGTCAAGGCCGAGCACCAACATCCGTCTGGTTTATTGGAACAACCAGAAATACCGGTATGGAAGTGGGAGAACATTGCGATGGATCTCATTACCAAACTACTGCGCACATCTAGAAGTCATGATGCAATTTGGGTGATCATTGACCGTCTAACAAAGTCCGCACACTCTGCTGATAAACTTTCCAAGATTTATGTTGATGAGATGTGTCTCGTCATGGTGTTCCTTGAACATCATATCTGACAGAGATGCTCAGTTCTCATCTCACTTTTGGAAGACTATGCAATCTGCAATGGGATCCAAACTCAATCAGAGCACTGCCTATCATCCTCAAACGGATGGACAATCTGAGAGGAAATTCAAACACTGGAGGATATGCTCCGAGCTTGCGTGATCGATTTTGGTGGTAGTTGGGATTCGCATCTACCGTTGGTCGAATTCTCCTATAACAACAGTTATCACGCCAGCATCAACATGGCGCCTTTCGAAGCTTTATACGATCGAAAATGTCATCCACCTGTCTGTTGGAATGAAGTTGGAGAGTCTCAGTTTACTGGACCTGAACTCATGCACGACACAACTGAGAAAGTCAAGAAGATACGCAATAACCTTCTGACAGCTAGAAGCCGTCAAAAGAGTTACGTGGACAAGCAACGCAAGCCCTTAGAATTCCAAGTTGGTGATCACGTCCTACTCAAGGTATCCCCTTGGAAAGGAGTGGTCATATTTGGAAGAAACAAAAACTTGCACCACGATACGTTGGACCATTCAAGATCGTTGAAAGAATCGGAAAGGTGGCCTACCGACTTGAGCTACCTCCTAAACTCGGGAATATTCACCCAACTTTCCACGTTTCCAACTTGAAAAAGTGTTTAGCCGACACAAATCTCCATATTCCACTCTATGAGATTCACATTGATGATACTATGCATTTTGTTGAAAAACCGGTGGAGATTATGGACCGTGAAGTCAAGAAACTTAAACGAAGACGAATCCCGATAGTCAAAGTTCACTGGGAATCCAAACGTGGCCCAGAATTTACTTGGGAACGTGAGGATCTGATGAAAGGAAGTACCCACACTTATTCTCACGAATTTCCTCTGACTAAATTTCGGGACGAAATTTCCTGAAATAGGAGAGACTGTGATATCTGTGACGATCCGAGCATGTAACAAGGATGAAAAAGTTATCAATGAATGAAATTTTACGTGTATTTGTGAATTTTGTATATTTATTATGTTATTTGCACACAATCAATTCTTTCACGATTTCGAACTCTTGAACCACTTCTATAAGCGAAACCGTAAGCCGATACGCAAACGAAACCAATTTAACGCAAAATATGTTCCAAAATAGTGACATAAGTTAAACATGCCTTAAATAACCTTTACATAACTTAGAAATAAGTTTTGAAGGGTTTGGTATGTCAAAAACAAGTTTATTCGACCAAAGGGACTAATTACGACAAACTACGAAAGTCTGCCGATTCTCGCAACGATGTACACTCTGGAACAATAACACAATCCTAACATACCTTAAATATCCTTTACATAACTTAGAAATAAGTTTTGAAGGCTTCGGTATTGCAAAATCACACTTTTGTAACTTCAGGGGCAATTTTGAAAATTCGGTGAAACTGCGCCTTTTCGCGTATTTCGCTATCCGGAACATGTACGGGCATCCAAAAAAAATTTTAATCATTAAAATATCATGTTTAAGTCATTGGAATGCAAAAAATTCATTTGTTACGCATTTACGGTCACGCACGCGTTCGTTACGATTTTCGTCGTAATTAACCGAAAACCGCGACTGTACGACCAAACGAACCGACCTATGGAACATTTTTGAGCATATTTCATATTCCCTATATTTATTCTTCCTTATGGAGCTTAGAAATGAGGTTATCGAGTGTTAGGAGTGCCCAAAACGCGACGAAACGATGTAGGGGCCTGTTCTGCCATTTTCTGAAACTTGTGCCCAGCTCCCATGCTTACGGACCGTAAGCATATACACCATATAGTCCGTAAGGGTGCTCCAGCACACCAGAAACTTGGCAGCAGCTGGTTATTTGCCTTGTTGACTCATCATTCGAACTTGCCACCCTTGTTTCTGCATTTGACACCTGTGGGACACTAATCTAACTTGTGGGTTAGTCATGGGACACTTGTCTTGATCCTACAACATCAAGAATCCTATTTAAACCCATGTGTTCTTGCATCTTGAACCTTTGATCACTTCAATTCTTCTACAAACTGAAGTTGCAACCATCTTGGAGCTTCTCTGGAGTTCCCTGATCTTTGCTTTGGTGTTGTAAGTGTTTCAATCATGTTTTGGTTCAATTCTTGTGGTTAATTGGATTAAAAGTCATAAGGTTTGATTTTTATTTGACTTCCAGAATTGATCAATTTGAAATCCAATTGAACCTTGTTTTATGATGGTAATCAAGATGGTTATGATTCCTATTGATTATACCTACTGATTTCTATCATTTCAAGTCTCTATGACAAGTCAAAGTTTCGGTCAAAATGCCATTTTGTGCATTTTGCAACGGATCCAAATTCGGGTGTCAAAACAGTTGGTTTTGATGCCAAAACTCTTTTATAAACTTATTCAGACATGTCAAAACATGTCTAAATCATCACTCTTATTATTGTGCTTGTTTAGAGTCGAAAGTTGAACGGTTTGACTACCGCTTTGACTTTCGAATCTGACCCGTTTGGTGGATCTTTGGACCCGACCAAATACATATTTGTGACCATAATTATAAAGGGAGTAACCCTCTGAGGTTATACCTTATGGTCATGTCATTCGGTTAGTGTTATGATAATTAGTTATTATGTTCTTCAATAATGACTAAAATGCCCTTTCCGCAAATGAATCAACTTTAAGTAAATAGAACATAAAATTTGACAAGTATTCTGATCAAATAACATTTTCAAACATGTTTAAGCATTAAAGACTTTCCATAACACATATCTAACCATCCGAATGCGTAGTTACGCAAATGACGCGTTAAAGTGGCTTAAACTACCTTAACGGGCCATAACGTGTCAAAAGCGCACAAAAATCTTTCTAACTCAGAATGTTAACTTATTTAACCATGTCATATGAGTCCCAATACTCATTTGGTTTATAAGGTATCATTCTATCCAAATCCTCTGATTTCAAGTTCCGATATTTACATTATTATCCGATTTTAGGACACGCTTGACTTCTCGGACATTTGAGCTTGTTTGATCTTTGATTCAAGGTTACAATAGCAATCACATGTGAGTACATAGTCCCCTCTTTTACTTTTTACAAATTGTTTTGGGGTGATCATATGTGCTAAAGGTTTTCGATTTTTCAAATACAAATTACTATGGTTTAGATAAACAAGACGATTTCGATAATGTGAACAAACTTGTTGGTGTGTTATATTCATAACAAGAATGACATTCATTAACAATGGCTAAGCCGACCAGTAGTATATTATGGTACCATAGGATCTGACAAATCCCGTTATCAGGCTATTCACTGGAATTTGGTGGATAGTTTGGGGTAACGACATAATCTGTTATTTTAACAAACCCTTTGGTGGTTCGTTAGTCGATTTAAAGATACCCTTTGGTGGTATAGACGAGTCACACAGGTTTGAATGTATTCATGAAACGACCAAAAGTTTTCACAATTAAAAACAAGGACGATTGACGAATGGTTTTATAACACGGACGATAGACGAATGGTTTTATGACACGGACGAATGACGATTGGTTTATAACAAAAATGAATGACGATTTATTTATAACACGAACGATTGATAACACGGAAGAAATGGACGATTGGTTTATGGTAAGTGATTAGATAACGAGACGGTTTAATATAATAAAAGCATGGTGGATACGCCGCTGGTACTTCCTATATATAAGTGCTTTTATCATATTCTATCTGTGGCGTTATTTAGATCATTTGGACGAATATTTCAAATGATGTAACGCAACGATGTTTACATAATGATAAAGCCATACGAGTTTTCTTCAAGGACGATTTACTACTTGGTTTATGAAAACAAATGTTTTTAGTTAAGATTCATGGCAACGAGATTTCACAAACTTTAACCAACGTGTTTTAGTTGGTTAACTATATTGCAAACCAGACACTTTAATACAAGGTTTTTCACTACTCGACTCTAGTAGTCGTGTAAGGTAATGCAATATGTTCGATGCCATAAATCTGGCTTACTCACAAAACCTATGTACTCGCCGGCATTCTTTTATGCTGACTTGTTTTTCACATATGTTTCAGGGACAATGCTAGATGATACTGATGTGTGCTCATGTAGGATCGGATGTGGACGTTAGTGCCTATAAAATATGAAAGACAATAATTATGCTTGTTCGTTGTTTGTTTAAGTTTGGTTGAAAGTTCTAAAACAATATGACAATATAATCTATGTTTAATATCCAATAAAACGAAACTTCAAATACCATGTGTTGTTGAAACAATCTGTTAACATGACTCCCCAAGTGTTTCCGCGGCGTGTTGATTTACGTGATTTGGGGTGTTACAGGTTGGTATCAGAGCACTAGTTATAGGGAATTAGGTTATTAGTAATGCTTTGACCTAGACTATAACCTTCCTAGCTCTAGTGGCAAACAACAAAGCAAAGACAACAGAAGGACCCAAGAAGAATGCCAGAGCATTCGTTCTGACTGTCGAAGAAGCCAAGATGATTGCGGATGTGATTGCCGGTACGTTTTTAGTTAATGATGTCTATGCTAAAGTATTATTTGACTCTAGTGCAAACCAAAGTTTCATAAATACTTCTTTCTACAACTCTCCAATCAACCATTAACTAAACTTCACCAAGATTGTCTGGTGGAAATGACAAATGGAACTTCTATCAAAATAAGCGAAATCCTACAAGGAGTAAAGATAGAAAATTTAAGTCATAACTTTACTGCTAACCTTTTTCTAATGGATCTAGCCGGATTCGATATCGTGCTAGGAATGGATTGGTTGGTAACCAATCAGGCAGCATATTATGTGATCAAAAGTTTGTAGAAGTAACTGCACCAACTGGCGAAAGGATCACAACTAAATGAGATAGGTCGACAAAGCCAACAAAGTTCATCTCTGTAATAAAGCTGGAAGTTATACACGGAAATGAGGAATGGCGTATATGATTTCCATAATCATTAACACTAAAGGAAAAGAATTAAAGATATTCCCGTAATACCTAGATTCTCTGATGTTTTCCCAAAAGAATTGCCTGGATTACCGCCAGATCGAGAGTTTGAATTTAGAATTCACCTACGACCAGGAACGGCACCGATTGCCAAAGCACCCTATCGCCTCACACCGACGGAGATGCAGGAATTGAAGAAACAACTGGACGAATTACTAGAGAAAGGTTTCATAAAACCTAGCTTATCGCCATGGGGAGCACCGATGTTATTTTTCAAGAAGAAAGACGGATCAATGCATATGTGCATTGATTACCGAGAATTGAATAAAGTGACAATAAAAAATCGTTACCCGTTACCGAGAATTGATGATTTGTTTGATCAACTCCAAGGAGCCCGATTCTTTTCTAAGATCGACTTACGCTCAGGATATCATCAGTTGAAAGTACAGGAAGAGGACATTCCTAAAACTGCTTTCAGAACGAGGTACGGTCATTATGAATTTACAGTCATGCCATTTGGTTTAACCAATGCCCCAGCTGCATTTATTGACATGATGAACAAGATATGTAAACCATACCTGGATAAATTCATAATTGTCTTTATAGATGATATTCTAATTTACTCTAAGAGTAAGGAAGATCGTGCAGAACATTTGCATATACTCCTTACATTGCTGAGAAAGGAAAAGCTTTATGCGAATTTCTCAAAATGTGAATTCTGATTACAAGAAGTACAATTCCTTGGACATCTGGTAAACCACAAAGGAATTCATGTGGATCCCACAAAGATTGAAGCAATTACCAAATGGAAGGTCCCAGAATCACCAACGGAAATAAGAAGTTTTCTTGGATTGGCAGGATATTATAGACGTTTTATTCAAGATTTTTCTAGAATAGCCATCCCGTTAACCAAGCTAACTTGCAAATCAGTTAAGTTTGAATGGGGACCAAAACAAGAAGAAGCATTCAGGATTTTGAAGCAAAAGTTAACCAAAGCATCAATACTCGCTTTGCTATAAGGGACTAGAAGACTTTGTAGTTTATTATGATGCGTCTAAGTTAGGATAAGGGTGAAACGTTAAAAAGTAATTGCTTATGCCTCTAGACAACTTAAGAAGCATGAAGAAAATTATACAACCCATGATCTAGAGTTAGGAGCAATAATTTTTGCCCTTAAGATTTGGAGACACTATCTTTACGGTAGTAAGTTCGTTGTATTCACAGATCATAAGAGTTTAAGATATGTCTTTGGACAAAAGGAATTAAACATGAGACAGAGACGATGGATGGAAATCCTTAGTGATTATGATTGTGATATCCAGTATCATGCAGGAAAAGCTAACGTAGTAGCTGATGCTTTAAGTTGAAAGTATCATGAGAAGCCGAAAAGAGTACGCTTTCTTATACTAAACCTGCAGATAGATTTAAATGAGCAAATTAAACAGATACATGAAACTACAATTAAGGACAATGCTGAAGTATTAAATTGAATGATTAAGGAATTAGAAGAAGGAACAGATGAAATTTGGAGATTCCATAAGGAAAGGATTTGGATTCCTATCCAAGGAGACCTACGAAATAGAATTTTAAAGGAAGCCCATAAGACTAAGTATACAATGCATCCTGGAAGTGATAAGATGTATAAAGACTTACGAAAGAATTTCTGGTGGATATGAATGAAAAAGGATGTAGCAAATTACGTTGCCAAATGTCTAACCTGTTCATAGGTTAAAGCTGAACATCAGAAACCTTCAGGATTATTGCAACAATTGGAAATGCCAATTTGGAAATGAGAATTAATAACGATGGATTTTGTTACCAAACTACCCAAGACACGAAAAGGTAATGATACAATCGGGTGATGGTAGACAGATTAACCAAATCTACTCATTTCTTACCAATGAAGGAAACTTTCAATATGGAACAGTTAGCCAAGTTATATGTAAATGAAATAGTTTCATTGCATGGAATTCCTTTATCTATTGTGTCTGACAGAGACAACCGTTTTACTTCTCATTTTTAGACAAGTTTCCAAAAAGGAATGGGAACTAGACTAAATCTAAGTACAACATATCATCCTCAAACAGACGGTCAAAGTGAAAGGACAATCCAAACAATGGAAGATATGCTTAGAGCCTGTGTATTGATTTTGGAGGAAATTGGGATGAACATCTACCTTTGATAGAGTTTTCCTACAATAACAGTTATCATACCAGCATCAATGCTGCACCCTTTGAAGCACTCTATGGGCGAAAATGTCGAACACCAGTATGTTTGGTGGAAATTGGAGAAAGCAACTATCAGGTCCTGAAATTGTGCAAGAAACAACTGACAAAATCATTCAAGTCGAGGAAAGACTGAAAGCAGCCCGAGATCGTCAAAAGAGTTATGCAGATAACAGACGTAAACCCTTGGAATTTCGAGTTGGAGATAAGTGCTATTAAAAGTCTCACCATGGAAAGGAGTTGTAAGATTCGGTAAGAAAGGAAAACTAAGCCCAAAGTATGTTGGACCTTTTAAGATTATCAAAAGAATATAGCCAGTAGCTTATCAGCTACAATTTCCAGAGGAAATGGAGGAATACATGATGTATTTCATGTATGTAATCTCAAGAAATGTTTAGCAGATGAATCATTGGTGATACCTCTTCAAGATATAGAGGTAAATAAGAAACTTAAGTTTATAGAGAAACCCATTCAGATTGAAGATAGAAAGATCAACAATCTCAAACGCAAGAGATTAGTTCTGGTCAAAGTAAAATGGGATTCAAAGAGAGGACCAGAATACAAATGGGAGCTAGAATCAGAAATGCAAAGGAAGTATCCACACCTATTCCAGTGAATCTCAAGGACGAGATTTAAACAAGGTGGGGAGGATGTAACAACTCTCCAAAAACACCCTAAAACGAGCCGTAAACGCAAAACCGAACATGCACAACGAGACGCGGCACGCAAAATGAAGAAATATGATCTGGGCGTCCTAGGCGCCATGCGCCAGAATCACTAGCACCTCCCGTGACGCGCAGGAGAGTACCAGGACACGTGACACCAGATCGCGACAAGTGGCAAGCCTACACTTGTGACGAGGCTGACCTAGCCCTAGGAGTTGGTTGTCGCGCCACGCGAGGGTTTCCCCGGTTCCTCCCACGACACGCGGGGGAAGCCCAGTCGACCTATAAATCCAACAGCGTGGGACTGAAGTTCCTGCACCTGTTCGATCGAATTTCTCCGATCAGAACTCTCTCTATCTCCGTTTCTCTGAACAACACCCCTAAACCCCTATACCCGCGAAATGCTACCCGCTGTAAGTATTTTAACCCCCGATCACTAATTTGTTACCCTACCCGATTGATTTAGTACCCACCAACGCATGTCAAGGCTCTGCCCTACTAAGTTCGTTGGGGTTCTATCTCGTGTTGTATGGCTAAAGTGATTTGGGTTATTTTACTAACACGCGTGCATTGTGTGTTTTAATAGACACCCAAGAAAGTAATCAAGAATTGTCACCAGGAAGTCCGTAGAAATACCTAAGTTTTCGAAGTGAGTCATTCTCTTTTTCTCAACTGCTTTTACAAAACTTCAAATGTTTTTCAGCTATACTTATAGGGATTAAGTCTTTGTATTCTATAATTATTGCTAGTAGTTGGGGTTTTGTATACATTACTAGTCCACAGTCACCAATGGTGTGACAGGAACCATTACTATTGGGTGACATGACCCAAAGTAATATGACCACGAGTACAGGGGAGCGTCCCCAGTCGCATACAGTGTTGAATAATTGATAGAAATATACACTTTATTTCCCCTTAATACTGTAAAGTATAATGATGTGTCATTTTATAAACTGAGTATTTTCTTATGATAAAAAATTTTTAAAACGCGTTTCAGGTAACTTAATGTGAAGCTATAAGAAGCCAGCTATGGAGCACTGAATGATTAAAGAATGTGGCTATAAAGTTACCTAAATAAAAGTTTATATTTGTCGCAACTAGGGTTTATCCCTATAAAGATGTTATGAATAAAACATAGGTTTCATTCCATTTGTGTAATATAAAAGTTTGGTGTTTGAAACTCGGATTTTATTTCCTAACTACGATCCTGATTTTTCATTCCGCTGCCAAATTAATAAACACCGGTACCACCTGACTGCTGTTCTCGCGGCTCCCGCTCCCGGAGTAGGGGTCGAGGGTTGCGACATTGGGCTACCAAGTTAGTTGGCTGAGCAAGACGGGCGACCGCCCAAGGCCCAAATCTCCGTAGGGCCTGAAATTAAAATAAATGATTATACATTTAAGCTTATATATATTTATATTAATATATATATATAATATATATATATATAATATTAACGTACAATGTGAATTCCGCATGTACAAACAACCACCATGACCACATGTTTATAAAACATAAGGTAGCCATAAAATCACATGTTGTATGAACCTAAAACCACATCTTATATTTTCATCTCGTACGTAGCGTATGTTAAGGCCAATTGTACGTTAACTAACCATATACATGTATAATATGTATATGTATATGTATATGTATATGTATATGTATATGTATATGTATATGTATGTATGTATGTATGTATATATATATATATATGGTGGGGTTCGGCTAAAAAGTCCGAATTTCCTAAAAAGTGTAAAAAATCATAAAACACTATAATTTCAGCCATAAAACACACCGGAAACCCACAGATAACAGAGTGAAAACTACTAAAACATCATATTCAAACCACAGTAGTCCATAAAAACTTCAAACACACAATTGTAGAACTATGAATATAAAACACAACATGCTGATCAACATAAAACACAATAAATTTTGTCATTCGATAATCAGAGCCTTATTATCCAAAACACAACCCACATATATGATGTTTTAGTAATCTTCATTTTGTTATTTGTGGGCTTAGGTGTGTTTTATGGTTGACATTTTGGTGTTTTATGATTATTTTACACTTTTTAGGATATTTGAACTTTGTAGCCAACTCCGAGCCTATAAATATATTAATTTTATTTTAAGCTTTTTTAACACATTTTAAGCTTTCTTATGTATATATACTTTTAAAAACTAGATATTTTAGGACCCAAATTTTCAGTACTTGTCCGGGGCCTAAAGATTTTTAGGATTCTTGATAGCGACATTACGGACTTTTATCCGATAGCTATTAGGAAGCTTTCCTATTCAGTTTCGAGAGTCCTGAAAATTGCATAGTGCAATGAAAGAATGAAACAATATCAAATAAATTAGCTGCATAGAGTTTTCAATCTTCGTGACAAGACCACCCGTTTTCTTTCAAAAAAATGGGTTGGGCGTTTCCTCAAAAACGCCTCCTCAACTTTGTGATAGCCAATAAGAAATTTCCAACTCATTATTGTAATATTATTTGTTTAATTTTAAAAAAGATAATAATTGGAGAATCATTGTTGGGGTATTATGGGGCATTATACCACTACGCATGGTCTAATAACTTGTTATATGTTTGTAAACTGTAATTTCAATATTTGTTTTTCCTTTTTAAAACTTTATTCAATCAATTCTATGGATTTGTGATGAGATTTTATAGTACACTATGAGGTATCCTTGGCGTGTACATAGTCATATGAAGATTACTCCAAAATTAGGCACCAAGGTTGATGATTTACTATGTTTAGGGTTGATACTCTTTGAGGTGGTCTATGGACCTAAGATGATTGTGTTTATGGGTCATAGCTGATAGTATTGTGAATGACATTCTTGCAGTCCTGTCATATACGAGGAGTAAGGAGTCTCTAGTGTTATTTAAGATGGTTAATGATCAATGACATACTATCTAATGACCGGTATAAGATAATAGTGAGGTGCATGTTTTGTTGGAGTTGGTCATCATGTAGCTAGCATGCTTTCATATAAAAGTTGTTATCTTAACTTACAAGTCGATGTTTACGCTAAGGACTAGAGAATGATGATCTTAGTTGTTTGAGGTTGGGAGAGATGGGTTTAATTTGATGGTGTCTTTAAGGATACAAAGTATATTTGTGTTGGAAGATAACAATTTAGTTGATAGACATTGTAATTAATCTATTCACTTTTTGTTGGGTTCATGGTAACACAGTTGATTTCATGATACCATATATTGTTGATGTTTACCAATCATTTGGACATTTGGTATAATGCTAAATATTTTGGTTATATGTTATTTTCTTAAGTCTGGACGTACATGTATTTTTGTTGTTTAACCACCATTGGTGTCATTGACTAAGAAGAGAGCAATCTAAACTTTGTTAGATGATCAATTATATTAAAGTTAAAAAAATACTATATAATATATATGTACTTTACTACCTTATGAAAATAATTTTGCTATAACAACTAGGTATATAATTATCAAAACATGATTATTTTAACCTTAAAAAACAATATAACGATTGCATCAATTATCGAGTTTGTATGACATCCAAACACCCATAATTCATAACCTCCTTGATGATGATCAGCCTCCAAACTTAGATGACCTGAGATTAATATTATCACATTGTACTAGATTGCAAATTAACAAATTCAGAACCTCCCATTAAAATTCTATAAAAACATTTTTTTTTTCTATTGGGAACAACATTAGGTATAAGAATTATTAGAACTTATTAGGGAGGAAGGGGCACTCAAGGGTATGAACCCTAGCCCTGATTAATCAACACCCGCTATATCAAATTTAGTTCAAATACCCATTAGCTAGTAAATATTGGCGGCACCTACCATGTCATAAACTATTTTATTATTTTTTCATTATAAAAAAGTTAAATGCCTCAACCAATCAAAACCCACCCACCATCTCAAGGTCAACAACCTCCTCAAACAAATTCAATCCTTGCACTAGCAAAGCTACTAGCTTAACCAACCCGCCTTGCTTACCCTGGGGGTGGCGGCGGCGGCGGCGGCGTTATGACAATAGTTCGAACGTTAACTACTCTGGAGTGCCCCTTCCCCACTTATTTCAGTTGCTTGGATGGATTTGTGATGAGATTTTATTCTTATACATAAAAATCAAGTTTGTTTTTGGATCTCGGTTTTAACAACCGGCCTCTGTGACTCTTCATAATTATTGTCAATGTATATTTGTTTTCAGTTGTATTTGATGTTAGATTGTGTTCTTTGCCTAGGATATTTTATGGTTTACAATTTTGAATAATTTAGATATGTATTTTACTGATTTATGTGTGATTTATGTTTTTCTATGTCATGTCTTGGGCTCGAGTTTAAGCTCGTTTATCAAACAAGTTTATTTTTGAGTTTGGGCTCGAGCTCAAGATGAGATTTTCGTAA
Source organism: Scalesia atractyloides (assembly GCA_947069175.1). Taxonomy (NCBI): domain Eukaryota; kingdom Viridiplantae; phylum Streptophyta; class Magnoliopsida; order Asterales; family Asteraceae; genus Scalesia; species Scalesia atractyloides. The sequence goes on from CAMTDV010000025.1 coordinate 27,391,852, forward strand.
GCCGATCTCGAGTAGCTCATGAATGGCTCAGCTACTTTACACCCTTACCATAGAGGTACTAATTAGATGTTTGAGGACTAAAAACATAATTATCACAAAAGTAAAAATGATAATTCTTATGGATTTAACATGTGAGTTGATAAAGGAACCAGACTAAGAGGCACCCGAGTGGTGAGTGTGTTCAAAACTTTGCGGCAAATTCCAAATGAGATTGTGAAGAGTTCTCACATAGTGGGTGGCGTTAGACGGTAGAGTCCGAAGAACGGGTCTGGAATTCCGAATGTGATTTCCGATGAAAAAGGTGGGCCTCCTACTCACTTCAATGGTTATACCCTCCACCCACTACAAATGGCTTCCGATCTTTGGATGTTGGTGAGATTTCTAACTACATGCGAGCCAATCTTCGGATGCCACGTGTCCATCTGTGATCCATTGTTTTATCTCCAGATATTTGAATGTTAGCTAATCTGGTTTAAGATTTGTGGTTGTTTGAGCACCACATTGTGGATGCTCTATGATTTGGGACCTGTGGTTGTTTGATCTTCGGATTAGGGCGAGATACGAGACGAACTGTTGGTATGATGATTTCCCTTTGTGGTGTGTTTCAGACGGTGATGATTTTGAATAAATCGTACCAGGTCTGTAGATTTATGTGATGATTTTTTTATAAAAAAAATCGGATCATGTAGACCTGATCTGTATCTTGGCGGCACAATCCAGATGGCAACTATCATTTGCAACTGTGAATGTAGTCATGGCAGATTGGGCATCATAATCCGACCAAAAATCTGAGTCTCTTGTTTTTCGATTTATTTGGATATTTTTATCGATTTTTATGTAATTTAGGTTTGTTGAGGTATATTTAGATAATATTTTTTATCGATTTTTATGTAATTTAGGTTTGTTGAGATATATAAAAGCTTGTATATAAGTATGTGATGATGTGGAGTTTGTAGAGGTTTGTACATTATGGAGAAAGTGCGTGTTTTTGACAAAGTCTGATAATCTGATGTAATGCTAGGGTGGCAGTCAGGGGCGGATTTACTCTCAGTTAGGGGGTTCCTAGGAACCCGTTCGGTTCGTAATTTATAACGTTAAGTCATATACAAAATTCTGAAGAAACCCCTTAATATTTTGTAGGGGAACCTTATAAACAAATGTGTAGGCTGGTCCACTGGTGAGTAGATCTCCTGTTAAAACTGAGGTCCTGTGTTCGAGTCGACACTAACCGTTTTTCTATTTTTCTTGCGTTTTTTTTTAATTCAATATTAGATCTAGGGTTTACTAACTTAGTTCGCCCTTTCCCCAGCCCCTTTCTTCATACGCAAAGTCGCAAAAGAGAATACGAAACACGTATAGGTTTTCATTTTACCCTAACCCTATATATATATATTATATATATATATATATATATATATATATATATATATATATATGCGTAAGTGAAAAAAAAAGATAAATGTACAATTTTTAATTCGAATTTCAAATATTCAAAATATCATTTAGTGCGTTTTACTTTTAAGAAAAATCTTTAAATCTCGAATCTCTTGAGTCCATTCCCATGTCTTCCCGAATAATCATGTAACCTAACCTACATAAAAACACCAATTTACACTTGAGTAAAAATTATTAGTTAATGGGACAAAATTGTATAATATATAAATCCTTCACAATATCCATATACATTAAACAATATACATATAACACATCCAGTTAGCTACATTCGGTGAGTCACATTCGGTAGTTTGGTGCGTAGTTAGTTCACATTCGGTGTATCACATAATCACATTCAGTGTGTCACAATCAAATTTGGTAATCAGTTTTTCCGCGCGTCACCTTTTCGGTGCGACAGAATCAGTAGTTCTGTACGTCATATTCGGTAATTTGTTAAACATAATATAACTACATACATACGTATAAACCACATAATTTTGTAGGTCACAAGAGATATAAAATGACTTTATATTTCCGACATGGTAGTGGAAACCCAAATCTGTACACATAAGTTTTTATAGAGTCCGTACCTTTAAGACACAATGTCGAATTTTACAAATGCTACAATGCTCTAGCAAAGACTAAGATTTCCATGATTTGATTTGTGAAACAGGTCGAAAGGCTAGAATGCTTGACCTACTTAAGACTAAGCAGTGTTGTAAAAATCGTGACTAGGCAGCGATTAGTCGACGATTAATCGCTAGTCGTCCAGTTACTGAGTAATTTTTCTTAAATTGGTCCATTAATCGACTAGGTCCGACTAGGCCAACCAAAAATCAACGATTCCAGCCAGATTCCAGTAAAAAACCTGTATATTCCGGCCAAAACCTCTAAATTTCGGTCAGTTTCCAACCAAATCATATGAATTCCAACAATTAATCATGTATACTTAAATAAATGAGTTAAGTAAGATTTAAAACCTAGCAACTTAAAATATTTACCTATTAAAATGTATATATGTATACATAAAATTGAAAATTACATATAAAAAACTCGATCCGATTAATCCTGATGGTGTTCGGTTTTTATGGGATGATTTGTAATATACATTGGCGGATGGATAGGCGAGCCATTTAAGACCAATTAATGGCTTGGTGAAACTTTCGGATATTTTACAACCAAAGAACCGATTTGAGGATGAAACGGTAAGATTGAGGTAGAGTCATAGTTATTAACTAATGGGAAAGCCCGCACGTTACGACGGGTGTCCTAACTGATATCAAATTCAATTATGATGCCTATTGCGAACCAGAACCCATTCCAGGTTTTTAACATTTTATTCCATTTAACGAAAAAATAGCCATAAGAAGTTATTTAAATCTAAAAAAAAACCATTGATGCCATTAATGATTTTTGCTACATCACAGTCTCACGGTTATAAATATCTATAGCCAGTTAATTTTCTTATTAAATAAATATTTCTAATTCAGTTTACATTTATTTACATTTTTCCTCACCATTCTTTCAAATAATACATGTTTCATATAGGGTTGTAAATCAGCCGAGCTGAACCGAACCAGGGTGGGCTCAGGCTTGGCTCGTTTAAAAACTCGAATCGAGCCGAGCAAACCGAGTTGACTTCTAGCCGAGCTTCTTTCGAACTTTTTTCGAGCGAACCTCGAGCCACAGACTTTTTAATCAGAATAATACTTTCAGGTAAACTATAAAACGAACAAAAAAAATATTAATTGTTAGTTACCTTAATCTTTATCTTTTAAATCAATATTAATGATTAAAACTATAGCTAAACAATGTAATTTTCGATAAAAAGTAACCATATTACTAATTAAACAACATTGCTTAGATATATTAGAATATATGTTTATAAACATACACTCACACACATAATTTGGGGTTTAATTTAAACGTGCCAAACGAGCGAGCCACGAACCGAACCTACCTTGGCTCGGGCTCGGCTCGTTTACAAACTGGGCCGAGCCGAGTCAGCTCGTTTAAAACCAAGTTGACTTCGAGCCGAGCTTTTTTTCAAACGAATTTCAAGCGAGTCTCGAACCACAGGCTTTTTAAACAGCCCTTGTTTCATATATTGTATTTACTTAAATAAGTTAAAAAACCCGAATGATAACACATGAATATTTCATGATGATTATTATTATTATTATTATTATTATTATTATTATATTATTATATTATTATTATTATTGTTTTAAAGTTTTGAAAATTCGGTTGTTAAGAATGGAGAATAATGAATATTAGGCATGCGAGTTGAGAGAACAAAATGCCTTTTAACATGGGTGGAGGGTGATATTTACAGTGTTGATGGTTTGAATAAAAGCTATTTGTAACTTTCGTTATATTTGTAATATTTGCATTGAGATTATGATCTGTGAACTTTAATAGGGTTTTGTACTTTATTAATCCTTTCCTTTTCTTTTATCATCATTTCTTATTATTTTTCCGACGCATTTCTAACCAAGAAACTGTATCCTACATTAGATATTAAGCGCTGACATTTATCTTAAAATCATTTCTTAATGGCTTAATGCGAAAGTGGATTAATAACAACAACCGGAAGAAGACATGGAACTATATGTAAGTCATAAGAAAAGACAATTGATAGAAAAGTGGGAGAGTTGAGGAAAGTATTGGTGTTTCTTGTGACCCAGGTTTGATTTCCATTCCCTTAATTATTTTTTGCGACATACAGGTGAAGATCGAATACGGATGATGCCGGTTCGACTTTGATGGGAGGCGGGGTTTTACTGATTATTCCACTATCGTGCCTTCAGGTGGGTGAAGGTCGGGTTTCCATGCATCTGAGTAGAGCCAAGGGGCTGGCGGCGATCGAGTAATCGACCTTGGCCACAGTGCCCGGTGTCACGGTGGTTGACACGTCGTTCTTACCGTTAAAAAAATATATCTTACGGAGATATCAAGAAAATGTTACATATAAATAGAAAAGAAGATATTACAAAAGGTGTATCAGGTCAATTAGTTACTAAGATACACTATGTATCCTACTAGAGTTGTAGGGCTCCTTCTAGTACTCATCGGTATCTTTTTCCGGCGTTGGTGGTCCACCGATCTTCGCCGCAAAAACCTACCACCTGCCCCATTCCATTACCAATCATCGGAAGTCTTCCTTACTAGGAAGCCAAGCCTCCCACACTGAGACTTTCACAAGCTATCCCAAAAGTATGGCCCGATCATGTCGGTTCGTCTTGGCTCGGTTCAGTTTGTGATAGTCTCGCCATCGGATGCCACTAAACTCTTCCTAGGGCAGTGGCGAAGCTTGAGATATTATACGGGGGGGGGGGGTCGAAAACGTATATACCCAAAAATTTCTATAAAACCGGGAGGTCGAAAACGTATATACCCAAAAATTTCTAGACGAAAGCTACATATATAACACTACTGAGCGAAAAGTTTGAGGGGTCGGGCGCTCCGCGGCCCCTCTAACCTTCGCCCCTGGGACCCATGACACCGTATTTGCTTCTTGTCCTTAAATGCAAGCTGTAAAGTACCTATCTTATGACAACAAGGGCATGAAACTTTTTCAGAATACGGCCATATTGGCGGAGTGTAAGACAGTTTTGCTTAGTGGAGTTACTGAGTGCTACAAAACTTAATGGTTTTGCTGGGATGAGAAGAGAGGAGATTGGGCTTGTTACACCCCGACCCGCAGCGGAAAAGGTGATCGGGGCATGATTGGGTTATCATCAAAGCTCATGACATTTATTTTAACGTTTCATATTCATTAATACACTTTAATGGAAAATTACAATCAATATTACAACATGTCGTAAATATCAATCTAGGCTTCATTGTTTTCTTCTAAGGCATTTCCTATGTTTTCCTTGCTTCATCTGTTCACCTGTATCATGTGTAAAAAGGGTTTTTGGATCAACAAAAAGTTGGCGAGTAAATCCTATGGAAAACATTTGAACAGGTTTATTTAATTGATTATGAAATACAGTGCACAACCACACATGAGTAAAAATAGATGTAAACTTATTCATAAATCAATTTAATATTAAACAATACACACATGAACAATAATGGATCGTTTAGAGGCACGCGTTGCTCAACTCGTCTCTCACGAGGAACTGATGGGCCTAATGAATGAATTGCATAAACATGATAATATGAAAGACATAACTACAAACAATATAAACTCAATAATACACACATGAACAATAATGGATTTGTTTTGAGGCACGCGTTGCTCAACTCGTCTCCCACGAGGAACTGATGGGCTTAACGAATGACTTTCATATAAGTTGACAAAATGAAATACATAACCACAACAATATAAACAATCTAAGTTTAGATCACAATATGGTATGGCACAAGTTTAAATAAACAAGTTAATTATTCTTGTGACACATGACACACCCCAAAACGTGTAATTAAAAAGGGGGAGTTGTAAGATTCACTCACAGTGGGTGCGTTCGGTTGATGATGTTGAATGCACGCGAAGTGGTTTTAACCACGAGTGAAATTAACTAAATAATGGCATAATGTTTCGGTAAGTAAACGGATTTTATTAATCCATTTTAGTAGGATTGTTGGGTGTATTTTTGTGAGTTTAAGGCATTTTCTAACCTTAAAAATGTTATTTTTAAGTATTTTTAATTGATTTTTAATTAAAATAAATAAATAAAAATAATAAAAAGTTGACTTTTTTGACCGTTGAACGTTGACCTTTGACCTTTGACCTGACTGTTTGACCGGTTCGTATGCGTGTAAGTGTGCGCTGAGTGAGGCTCGAACCCGAGACCTCCCGTACGCGTGCACGCAGCTCTAACAACTGAGCTACGTGTCTAACCCGAAATATTTCTGTTTTTAATTATATTTATATATTAATTAGATTAATCCGAAAATCAATTTATTTCTAAAAAGATTTTACTGAATCGGACCGGTGCGCTCCACGGGTCTCGAACCCGGGACCTGTGGGTTGAGTTATCCGATTTTATATATTATACTTATGAACAAACTTCATTATTTCATTTCTGCCTTATTTTAAAAAGTTAGATAATTGTCCGAATCGGTGCAGTAGACCGGACTTGAACTCGTGACGTGTGATTAAACATTCACACAGTCCACCACTGGACTGTGTGTCTAACTTGGTTATTATTCCGGTTATTAATAAACTTAACATGTACAGCGGTGACTCCGGTTCGGTTAACAAAAAAGACATTTTTATTAAGGCAAGCATGCGTGGAACAAGATTCGAACTCAAGACGTTTACGTGTTTAATGTGCACACAGTCCACCACTGGACTGTGTGTCTAACCCGAGTTATATCTTGAATTAAATTAAACTTATATGTTACCGAAACTTCGTCTTCTTCGTCAGTTTTAACCAGAAACGATGACTGACTGGTTCGAAGTTTTATTCATGTTTGTTAGTGTGTTTCAGTTAATTACAGGTGAGATATAAATAAAAAGAAAGAAAAATTAGGCGTAAGGTATACCGACTGGACTCCTCTGTTTCTGGCTCGGTGACAGCAAAAGATTCCGGCGACGTGTGTCTTGCGGCAGAGGGTCTTCAACGAGCTTGAGATGAATGTGGGTAGCTTCGGTATGAGTTTCAGTGTTCAGTGTTTAGAGTAAGGCACAAAAGTGAAAAACCCGGTTTTCCGGCGATGTGCAGAAGTTTTCCGGCGAGTGAAATTACGTCGGGTAAAGGTGCGGTTTTGAGCGAAAAAGCTTGCAGAGGTTCGAGGAGGTATTTATAAGGCAGGTTATCGATGAATTTGGTCCAATTTCCGACTTGATTCGTCGGTTAAAAATTCTCCGGCGGTTATAGCTTGTGACGCGGACTCAGGCGTCGGTTATAACCGATGTGGGTTTAAATGTTTACGTTAAGACTTGAAGAAACCGTCAAATCTCGCGAGATCGTCGGGATTTCCGACGACTGAAATTTGGGCCGGTTTTGAATTCGAGAATCATGATATAAATTAATTGATTCTAATAATTAACAAGGAACACTAGTGGCGCAATGGTTGAGTGTGCGTGCGATAAGACTGTTGACCTGGCTGACTGACCCGGGTTTCGAAACCCGGCAGAAACATTTAATTTTTATTTCATTATTTTTAACAATTTTTCAAAAACAAATTATATATTCCAATATAATACTTAATTATGTATCGTTTGAAATTAATTTGGGCATTAAATACGCCACGAAATTTTAAACTGATTGTTCGGTTAATAAACGGAGCGGGTTTGGTAAAATCCGTTTTTGACGGATGTTACAGTATCCCCTGCTTTGAATTTCGTCCGAAATTAAGTAGTGATATATTTGACTAAAAGAATGATGGTGTTTAGTTTGAAAGTTACATACTTAGAAGAAAAGTAAGAGTTTAAATTTTTGTTTGAGGCGGTAACGTCCCTTGTAAGGGTTAAGTACCCTATTACAGGAATCGCTTTTTGTTGCTACTGTAAAAGTATTGATAAGCAGAATTGATTCGCTAAATATGATATCATGCATAAGAGTTTGGATATGTTTGGAAGGATATGGTTATATCCTAAGGCAAAACTTCTAATACTACAACCTACATGGAACTTCTCATAACCATCTAACAATACCTCTGATCCTTTGACAAGAATACTTATATATAGGAAGTACCAGCGGCGTATCCACATATTCTTGTCAAATTCTCATTGGTTTTATCAGTAAGTTATGATTGGTTCTATGACTATAGAACATAAATAAACACAACAGCTAATATTTGAATCCACATTCTGATAGCATATATGTTTGAATGGTGACAGTTCCTCTCTCGTTTGTTATGATGGAGAGGTTAGTTTATGTAGAAATGGATCACAATCCAATTTCTTTAAATAGCGAGATGATATAAATGTAACACAAATTTCAACCAAGACAATACTAAATCCTAATGGAACTTCTCATAACCGCCTGATAATGCCTCTGATCCTTTGGCAAGAATACTTATATATAGGAAGTACCAGTGGCGTATCCACCATATTCTTGCCAAATTTTCATTGGTTTTATCCACAAGTTATGATTAGTTACCAAGAAACTACTAAATCCTACATAGAATTCTCATAACCGTCTACAATGCCTCTGATCCTTTAACAAGAATACTTATATATAGTAAGTACCAGCGGCGTATCCACCATATTATCGTCAAATTTTCATTGGTTTTATAGTGAATTATGATTAGTCCTATGTGACTCTACAACCAATACAACAAACACAAAAATACTGAAAATGAAAAAATGTCTGTGCGATCAAGGCTCAATCAAACGGAGCCGATCGTATTGCATGTACTGAAAATGAAATGTCTGTGCGATCAAGGCTCAATCAAGCGGAGCCGATCGTATTGCATGTACTGAAAATAATAAATTTAATCTAAACAATAATCACACAAACAGCCTATACATGGAACCTCTCATAACCGCCTGATATGCCTCCGATCCTTTGACAAGAATACTTATATATAGGAAGTACCAGCGGCGTATCCACCATATTCTTGTCAAATTTCATTGACTTTATCCGCAAGTTATGATTAGTTCTATGTGACTCTACAACAAACACAACAACCACAAGATACTGATAATGAAAATGTCTGTGCGATCAAGGCTCAATCAAACGGAGCCGATCGTATTGCATGTACTGAAAATGAAAATGTCTGTGCGATCAAGGCTCAATCAAACGGAGCCGATCGTATTGCATGTACTGAAAATAATAATTTAATCTAAACAATAACCACACAAACAGCCTATACATGGAACCTCTCATAACCGCCTGATAATGCCTCCGATCCTTTGACAAGAATACTTATATATAGGAAGTACCAGCGGCGTATCCACCATATTCTTGTCAAATTCTCATTGACTTTATCCGCAAGTTATGATTAGTTCTATGTGACTCTACAACAAACACAACAACCACAAGATACTGATAATGAAAATGTCTGTGCGATCAAGGCTCAATCAAACGGAGCCGATCGTATTGCATGTACTGAAAAATGAAAATGTCTGTGCGATCAAGGCTCAATCAAACGGAGACGATCGTATGTGGGCACGCCAGGTTCAACCTCATAATGAAATGGGGAACATGCTCAACGCTCATAATGTAATGGGGAGCGGCGGCCTATGAAATTGCATGTACTGAAATAATAAACAATAATTACTCAAACAGTCTACACATGGAACCTCTCATAACCGCCAGATAATGCTTCTGATCCTTTGACAAGAATACTTATATATAGGAAGTACCAGCGGCGTATCCACCATATTCTTGTCAAAGTTTCATTGGCTTTATCCTTAAGTTATGATTGGTTCTATGTGATTCTAAAATATAAAGAAAAACATAAAACTAAACGATTGGAGTTGAATCTGGATTTTCGGTGAAGAGGACTAGTTGGGATCTTCGTTTGGGCCGTCATTATCTTCGACAGGATTGGCGTTGATGTTGAAGACTCTTCCTCTTCTGGTGGCCTAGCGGTTGGGTTTTCTTGGTTTACTTGGTTAACTGGGTTTGATTGAGCTTGAGTGTTGATGACGTTAACCAATTGAGGGCATGTGTTTCTAAAGTGGGTAGGGTCGCCACAATTGAAACAAGCTCGAACATATGGGAACATGGGGTATTGGGGTTGTTGATAGGTTTGGTTCATGTTTTGAGTAGGGGGAGAGATTTGGTTTTGAAAGGTGCAGCAAACCTTGCTCAAATGACCATAGCGTCCACAAGTTGCACATAGTCGACAAGGTAAGGTAAGGGAATGGTGATAAAAACAGTTGTTGCATAGAGGGTGAGGTCCAAGATATGGTTTCTTATTTGGGTAAGTTGAGTTGGGTGCCACTTGAGTGATTGGGATAGCTTGGATGGGTATGGCGTGTGAAATTGGTTGGTTTCGTTGGATAGTAGCGAAAAGTTGCCCGTCTCTTTTTCTCTTAGAATTGGGTTGAGAAGGGGATTCGGTTTGGGTGTAGTCGGAGGTTTCAGTCGATGCTTTATCCTTCTTCTTCTCCTCCTTGAAGTCTTTGTTTCGAATTCGGTTCTCGGTGAGCGCTGTTGCTAGCTCCATTGCTGCTTCCAAAGTTGCAGGCGTGGTACTTATTACAGAGTCTTGAATCTTTGACGGAAGACCACGAATGTAGTGCTCGATCAAACGTAGAGGGGAGTGAACATGTTGGGAACCATTTGATGTAACTTGAGGAATCTTTTGTTGTACGTGATGTGGTCGCCTTCCTTTTGCTTCAACGAATAGAACTCATCTTCTAATTTCTTGATTTCGCTCCTTGGGCAAAATCGTCTGGTCATGATTTCCTTCAATTCGTCCAAGTTAAAGTCATAGCATCTCAACACCTCATTTGGCCATTCTCTGTATTCCACCAAGTAAGTGCTATTCCATATAATCGACCGGTAGCATATCGCACTTTGCGATCATCGGGGCAATCGCAATTTAGAAAAGTGTTCTCCATCTCTTCAAACCAATGGAGGAGAGCAGTGACACCTTCAGTCCCTTTGTATTTTGGAGGGTCGCATGATTTGAAATGCTTGTAGGTGCATTTAGTGGTATTTGGGGGAGGGTTGATAACGTGTTGATCTTCTTGATTGACAGGATTAGCGGTAAGTGCTTGTTGGACTTGGATTACAATGTTGGGTATTACGGCAGCCATTTGTTGTGCGATTAGGGCAGCCATGCGTTCGCGGGCTTTTCCTGCTCTCATCTTCCTACGGGCGTGGTTAGAAGACATCTACAAGGAATACATGTCAAGAGTATGAGTTGGATGTTTTTGGGATCATGAGTCGCACTAGGAATGAACATTCATAAAATAATTATAGAAAAATAAATCTACTACATCCATAGGATGTCTTGGGCTTTGCTCGCCATTAGGCCCTACATGCCGCCATACTTCACCTTCGTAATCATGTGGGCCCCCATGAATACCGGGTTTTTCATATGGTTCGCATGTGTTAGCCTGGTTGCGTACACTAAAACCCGGAGAAAATCGAGAAATATGTATACAACGTATGGTATTCGGAATGTGTCCAGGTGTAGACACGGTGACACCTCAAAGTGGGTTAGTTCGAACGACGTTTGGTGTGGCATGCTTTGGCCTAATGGGTTTCCTTCGTACTCTCATCGTTAGTCCCGAGGTAGGCAAACTGGTCCGTTATATTGGATTTATACGAATGCCAACCTAGACAGGACGTTCCGATTACCGGTACTTGTACCTTTCCAGTTACTACATGCCCGTCGCAGAACTTACTTTGATGAGATTTGAAAATTGCAACAAAATCTTTGAATAATGAGAGTATGAAAATGAATTGAATATATGAACATTGATATATGTATAATGAATGTGTAGGTAAGTATGTATGTTTGACTGTAAATATAAGCAAATATGAAACAAATAAATATCACAAGTTTGTATGTAACCACCTAATCAATTAAAATTTAGGCAGACTATAGTATAGGCTCTAAGGGGTCTAATAACCTATCCTATATCCCTATAGTCATGGCTCTGATACCAATCTGTCACACCCCGACCCGCAGCAGAAAAGGTGATCGGGGAATGATTGGTTATCATCAAAGCTCATGATATTTATTTTAACGTTTCATATTCATTAATACACTTTAATGGAAAATTACAATCAATATCACAACATGTCCTAAATATCAATCTAGGCTTCATTGTTTTCTTCTAAGGCATTTCCTGTTTTTTCCTTGCTTCATCCTGTTCACCTGTATCATGTGTAAAAAGGGTTTTTGGATCAACAAAAAGTTGGCGAGTGAATCCTATGGAAAACATTTGAACAGGTTTATTTAATTGATTATGAAATACAGTGCACAACCACACATGAGTAAAAATAGATGTAAACTTATTCATAAATCAATTTAATATTAAACAATACACACATGAACAATAATGGATCGTTTAGAGGCACGCGTTGCTCAACTCGTCTCTCACGAGGAACTGATGGGCCTAATGAATGAATTGCATAAACATGATAATATGAAAGACATAACTACAAACAATATAAACTCAATAATACACACATGAACAATAATGGATTTGTTTTGAGGCACGCGTTGCTCAACTCGTCTCCCACGAGGAACTGAGGGCTTAATGAATGACTTTCATATAAGTTGACAAAATGAAATACATAACCACAACAATATAAACAATCTAAGTTTAGATCACAATATGGTATGGCACAAGTTTAAATAAACAAGTTAATTATTTTGTGACACATGACACACCCCAAAACGTGTAATTAAAAAGGGGGAGTTGTAAGATTCACTTACAGTGGGTGCGTTCGGTTGATGATGTTGAATGCACGCGAAGTGGTTTTAACCACGAGTGAAATTAACCTAGATAATGGCATAATGTTTCGGTAAGTAAACGGATTTTATTAATCCATTTTAGTAGGATTGTTGGGTGTATTTTTGTGAGTTTAAGGCAATTTTCTAACCTTAAAAATGTTATTTTTAAGTATTTTTAATTGATTTTTAATTAAAATAAATAAATAAAAATAATAAAAAAGTTGACTTTTTTTGACCGTTGACCGTTGACCTTTGACCTTGACTGTTTGACCGGTTCGTATGCGTGTAAGTGTGCGCTGAGTGAGGCTCGAACCCGAGACCTCCCGTACGCGTGCACGCAGCTCTACCAACTGAGCTACGTGTCTAACCCGAAATATTTCTGTTTTTAATTATATTTATATATTAATTAGATTAATCCGAAAATCAATTTATTCTAAAAAGATTTTACTGAATCGGACCGGTGCGCTCCACAGGTCTCGAACCCGGGACCTGTGGGTTGAGTTAACACACAGTCCACCGCTGGACTGTGTGTCTAACTTGTTAAATAATCCGATTTATATTATACTTATGAACAAACTTCATTATTTCATTTCTACCTTATTTTAAAAAGTTAGATAATTGTCCGAATCGGTGCAGTAGACCGGACTCGAACTCGTGACGTGTGATTAAACATTCACACAGTCCACCACTGGACTGTGTGTCTAACTTGGTTATTATTCCGGTTATTAATAAACTTAACATGTACAGCGGTGACTCCGGTTCGTTAACAAAAAAGACATTTTTATTAAGGCAAGCATGCGTGGAATAAGATTCGAACTCGAGACGTTTACGTGTTTAATGTGCACACAGTCCACCGCTGGACTGTGTGTCTAACCCGAGTTATATCTTGAATTAAATTAAACTTATATGTTACCGAAACTTCGTCTTCTTCGTCAGTTTTAACCAGAAACGATGACTGACTGGTTCGAAGTTTTATTTATGTTTGTTAGTGTGTTTCAGTTAATTACAGGTGAGATATAAATAAAAAGAAAGAAAAATTAGGCGTAAGGTATACCGACTGGACTCCTCTGTTTCTCCGGTGACAGCAAAAGATTCCGGCGACGTGTGTCTTGCGGCAGAGGGTCTTCAACGAGCTTGAGATGAATGTGGGTAGCTTCGGTATGAGTTCTGAGTGTTCAGTGTTTAGAGTAAGGCACAGAAGTGAAAAACCCGGTTTTCCGGCGATGTGCAGAAGTTTTCCGGCGAGTGAAATTACGTCGGGTAAAGGTGCGGTTTTGAGCGAAAAAGCTTGCAGAGGTTCGAGGAGGTATTTATAAGGCAGGTTATCGATGAATTTGGTCCAATTTCCGACTTGATTCGTCGGTTAAAAATTCTCCGGCGGTTATAGCTTGTGTCGCGGACTCATGCGTCGGTTATAACCGATGTGGGTTTAAATGTTTACGTTAAAACTTGAAGAAACCGTCAAATCTCGCGAGATCGTCGGGATTTCCGACGACTGAAATTTGGGCGCCGGTTTTGAATTCGAGAATCATGATATAAATTAATTGATTCTAATAATTAACAAGGAACACTAGTGGCGCAGTGGTTGAGTGTGCGTGCGATAAGACTGTTGACCCGGCTGACTGACCCGGGTTCGAAACCCGGCAGAAACATTTAATTTTTATTTCATTATTTTTAACAATTTTTCAAAAACAAATTATATATTCCAATATAATAATTAATTATGTATCGTTTAAAATTAATTTGGGCATTAAATACGTCACGAAATTTTAAACTGATTGTTCGGTTAATAAACGAAGCGGGTTTGGTAAAATCCGTTTTTGACGGATGTTACAGGGCTGATGGTGGAGGAGATGAAAGCTGCGGCAAAGGTGTGTAAGGTGGTGAACTTGAGTGAAACAGTAAGTTCGGTGATCGAAGGGATGGCGTGCAGGATGTTGTTTGGCAAGAAATGATGAGAGGTTTGTTTTCAAGACTGTTATTGATAAGAGCATGGAAGCAATGGGTATATTCAATTTGGCAGATTGGTAATCACAACCTAACATAATCTTGTTTGTGAATGACACGATATGATTGAACCAAATATGAAATTTGTAGGTTTGAATTTAATCTAACACACTATTTTGAGAGTTTTTGGTTGACCCACAAGCACATGTAATTAACCAAACGGTTTGTGTCAAGATGATGGGTACATGGGTTAACCCCCTAAATCCATTTATTTAAATAAAACTAAAAATAAACATGCGCTATGTCATAACTTAGTTATACTAATAGTTTATTTTGTGCCAAAAGTATAAGGATGAAACATAAATAAGAATCATAAATAGGTTTTATGGTTTAGGCATAATTGTGTTTATACATATATATTATTTAATATTGCTTGCCGTGTTTCTAAATCTTGTCATCAACAAGACTACCATTTACATCTATTGTATCACATTCAAAATTGCCTTACATATTATCCATTGTGACAGTTGTGGTGCTTCCCCTGTTATGTCTAGAGATGGATACCGATATTTCATTACTTTCATTGATGACTTTAATCTATTTATGTGGATGTATCCTTTGACTTCTCGTTCTCAAGCGTTGGTTGTTTTCGGCATTTCAAACCGCTTGTTGAAAACCTCTTTTCCTACACCATTAAACATCTTCAGTGTGATGGTGCTCCGAGCTTATTCGTGGCTCTATGGCTTGTTTTCTCTTAGATTCTGGTATTGCTTACCGAATCTCTTGTTCTTATACACCCCAACAGAATGGGGTTGTCGAGCAAAAAAACCGCCATCTTTCTGAGGTTGCTCGAGCTTAATTGTTTCATGCTCGGTTACCACAGAAATTCTGGTATGATGCATATGCCACTGCTACTTTTATTATCAATCGGTTACCATCACCGGTTCTTCATCACTCATCTTCTTATGAGATTCTCTTTGGTTCTAGTCCTGATTATTTTCTTCTTCGCACTTTTGGGTGTTTGTGTTATCTGTTTATTGGTGATACTCGAGCGGATAAGCTTTCACCCAAATCACTCCTTGTATCTTGGTTGGCTATGCTCCTGATCATCTTGGATATCTCTTTATGATCCTCATATGTCTCGACATGTTCGTTTTCATGAGACGATTTTGATATTCCTGATCCTTATATTTCTATTTCTACCTCTACTTCTATTCCTTCTTCCACATTCTTTATTCCTACTCCTATTTCTCATTCTACTACTTCTACTTCTTGACCCATTATTTCTCATACTTCTCCTTCTCCTTCTCCTTCCCCACTACCCCTCCTCCTACTGTTCTGACTCAGTTACTCGATCTCGTGATTATACACGGCAGCCTTGTCAGTTTGCTGATCATGTTCTCTTTCATGCTTCCACTTCTCCTACCACCGAGCCTTCTACAATTAAACACGCTTCGTAGTGGTCTGTTTGATGGAATGCGATGCGTTTTGAGATTAGTACTTTACATGCCAACCAGACTTGACGTCTGGTTCAGGCTCCGATGATGCCAACATTATTGGTTGTAAGTGGGTTTATAGGATTAAGCATAATCCTGTTGGTTCTGTGAGTCGATACAAAGCCCGACTTGTTGCTAAAGGCTTTCATTAACATTCAGCCCGGTGGTAAAACCCACCACTATTCGTCTTGTTCTCTCTGTTACTTTCTCACTTGGATGGGTCATTAGGCAGGTTGATGTCAAAATGCCTTTCTTCATGGTGATTTATCTAAGATTGTGTATACATGCTTTGTTGACTCTGTAATCATCCGTCGAAAAACGGGTTTCAAAACCCGCTTCGTTTATTAATTGAATAGTCAGTTACAATTATCGTTGCTTATTTAATGCTCTTTTTAATTTTAAACAATACATAATTAATAAATATATTAGAATTTATAAACTATAATTTATAAACAATAAAAACGGTCGAAGAAAAAAATAAATGCCGCTGCCAGGTTTCGAACCCGGGTCAGCCGGTTTAACAATCAAGCGATTACCACTCCGCCACTTGATTCTTTTGTGTAATCAATGAATCAAATAAAACTTAAGTTCCACCCGTGAATTCATCGGGTTGCGTCAAGAAATGAAACCGCTCATCGGCTTTAAAACATCCAAGGCTTTTGGGTGATCGCTAGTTCCTGAGTATAACCGATAAATCAATGCCAACCCATGTTCTCAATCAATTCTATCTTAAATGAATTCGATTCATATGATTGTTGAGAGTTAAAACCGAAATGATATTACTCCTAAGTTACGCTAATAATATCATCGCTTCATATCTCGGAAACACTCGCAGAACCCTCAATTTCATTTTCACTCTAACTTCTGTTCGTCGGAATCGTTATCTGCTATCGCCGGACTTTCGCCGGAAAGACATACATCAAATCGGTAAATTTCTCGACTCTTTCGTTTTCAATCCATTGTTAGACTTATACTAACTTAAATCCTTCAACCAGAATCGGTCCCAGACGACGTTACCGGATATTCTGCACTCGCCGGAAACTCTCTGGACATTTCCGAAATCACACTGTAAATCGGTACAATCATCTAAACCTCCTGATATCTCTTGTTTAGTAATTTAATTCACAACTCATCGATCAACATTGTTAATTGATTCAATCAGACTGAATTCACAAATCAGAGCCGATGACCATTGCCGGAATTCTGAGAAAAACAGTCTTTCGGTACGTTCGATTCCGTAATTTTTTTTATCCATTACATATCAACCACTTATATGTTCGACGAACGATTTAAACCAGAACAGTCGGATATCGTTTGTCTGTGTCTTTGAATGAAGAAGACGAAGTTGAGTATTATGTATAAGTTTAATTAAAACAAGATATTAAACCGGGTTAGACACACAGTCCAGTGGTGGACTGTGTGCAAACCATAGTGCACGTCACGAGTTCAACCTTACAAACGCACCGACTTTCCGAATTAAAACCAATTTTTAAAAAAACAGAATCAAATCAAGTCCCAGTATGTTTATAAGATTAATATAAACAGTAAGTTAAACAGATAAGACACACAGCCCAACTAGTTGGGCTGTGCGCTTACAAACCGAAGGACCCGAGTTCGATCCGGGTCCCTGCAACCGGTTCGACCATTTTAAATCCTTTTAGTATAAACCAAATAAATTAACATTTAATTAGTATTATATATATAATTAAAACATAGAATATTTCGGGTTAGACACGTAGCTCAGTTGGTAGAGCTGCGTGCACGCGTACGAGAGGTCCCGGGTTCGAACCTCACTCAGCGCACACATTACTCACAGTCCGACCGGTCAACGGCCCGTCAACGGTCAACGGACCGGTCAACGGTCAAAAAGTCAAAAAAAAATTTATTCTTTTATTTATTTATCTAATTTAAAAATCAATTAAAAATACTTAAATATAATATTTTTAAAAGTTAGAAAAAGTCCTTAAACTCACAAAAATAAACCTAAGAATCCATTTATTTACCAAACTATTTCGTGTTTATTTTTAGGATAGTTTTCCTCGTCGATCAAATTCCAAAACTCGTGCGCTCCATCAACATCAAAAGAACGCACCCAATGTGAGTGAATCTCTACCAATTCCCCGTTTTAATCACATTTTAGGGTGTATCATGTGTCGCTTATTATTTATTACATTTAAACACTTGTGCATCCTTCATATCCATGATCAAATGTGTATCCAATATGTATCAATTGTTTGCGTGGTTAATGTTTAGATTAAATTTATCATTTTCAGTACATACATCATCATAGGCTCGTCTGTTCCCCATTACCTATGAGCGGAACGTGGCGTTGCCAACATACGATCGGCTCCGTTTGATTGAGCCTTATCTCACATACATCATCATAGGCTCGTCCGTTCCCCATTACCTATGAGCGGAACGTGACGTTGCCAACATATACATTACCATTCATGTCATATATACTGTTTGTTTTGTTTGTTTATATACGTTTGCTCACATATGATTATTGCACAATTTTTCCATATTAAGTACAACAATAAATCAATAACAAATGTTTTTAACAAGGTTCACTCGCCAACTTTTGTTGACCCAAAATCCCCCATTTTTACACATGATACAGGTGATCCAGTTGAAGCAAGAAACATATAGGACGCCTAGAAGAATAAATCAGTTTAGGCTTTGGATTGTTTTACTTAGTTTCTTTTTGCTTGTAATTGTATGAACTTGTTTTGAATATTGAAGTTGTAATTCGAATTTAATAAATATGAAACATTTTAGTAAACATCATGAGCTTTGGTGATAACCCAATTATGCCCCGACTCTTATTCCGCTGCGGTTCGGGGTGCGACAGATTGGTATCAGAGCCATGACTATAGGGATATAGGATAGGTTATTAGACCCTTAGAGCCTATACTATAGTTGATTAGAATTTTAAAATTGTTTATATGTTACATACAAAATTCATGATGTTTATACGCTTTATGTTTACTGTTACATTCAATGCTATGCAAGCATGTTCATAAGTACATATTATTATACAATGCTCATCATGAATCATATCCTCATAACATATCATATCCATGAGAGCACACACCTCACAATTCCCATGATTTTTGCAACGATTTTTGTATTTTTCAAATCACATCAAAGTGAGTTCCCATGACGGGCATGTAGTAACTGGAAGGGTACGAGTACCGGTAGTCGGAACGTCCTGTCGAGGCTTGGCATTCGTATTAAATCCAAAATAAAGGACCAGTTTGCCTACCTGGGGACTAACGATGAGAGTACGAAGGACCTATTAGGCCAAAGCATGCCATACCAAACGTCGTGTGAGCTAACCCCACTTTGAGTTGTCATAGTGTCTACACCTGGACACCCTCCTACCATACATCTCGCAATCATATTTCATGGTTTTCATTCGGGTGATACGAGTGTTAAACCGCCAACACCAATGTGAATCCTACTAAGCCAATAGTCATGGGGGCCCACATGATTATACAGGCGATGGTATGGGGGACATTGGAGGCCCAAACATGAGCAAACCCAAGACATCCTATGGATGTAGTTGCATTATTGATAATTATGTTATTTTTATTCATTTGACGACACATGACACATAAAAAGACTCCTTAAACTCACAATCTTCTTATGTATGTTCCTGTAGATGTCGGCTAGGCAGCAACGTGGGGGTAGAAAGTCAGGAAGGTCAAACGAAGGCTTGGCCACCCAAATCGCAAAACAAATGGCCGCAGTGCTTCCTGACATCGTAATTCAAGTCCAACAAGCTCTCGCCGCAAATCCCATCAACCCTCCCAATCAAGAAGACCAGAACGTCGACAACCCTCCCTCCAAAAAGTGCTCTTACAAACACTTCAAGTCTTGCGATCCCCCGAAATATGAAGGGACGAAGTGTCACTGCTCTCCTCCACTGGTTTGAGGAAATGGAAAACACTTTCCTCAATTGCGATTGTCCCGAGGATCGCAAGGTACGTTACGCAACCGGGAGACTGTTTGGAGTAGCTCTTACCTGGTGGAATACAGAAAAAGGTAAGAGAGGAATCGAAGATGCAATGGCCTTAACATGGGAGGAGTTAAGGGAAATCATGACGAGACGCTTCTGTCCAAGAAGCGAGATCAAAAAGTTAGAGGATGAATTCCACTCGTTAAAGCAAAAGGAAAGGAGATCATACTTCCTACAACAAAAGGTTTCTAGAGTTGAACCAAATGATCCCCAACTTGTTCACCCCAGTATACCGTTTAGTCGAACACTATATTCGAGGCCTCCCCTCGAAAATTCAAGACTTAGTTCTAAGCACTTCGCCTGCAACACTTGAAGCTGCTATGGAACTAGCTACAGCTTACCAAGAATCGCATCCGAAACGGCAAATTTAAGGATGAGAAAAAGAAAGCCCCCATTGAGGGCCAAACTTTAAACCATTCCACCTCCTCCTCAAAGTTTGCTAGTAAGAGGAAATGAAACAGCAAAAACTTTGCTGTCACACAAACAAACCTCCCTATTACTGCTGCACCCATCACCCAAGTTGCCCCCTCAGCTGCACTATATAAAAAGCCATACTCCGGCCCATACCCAAAATGCAACCGTTGCCAATACCATCACCTTCCCGAACATCCCTGCCAACATTGCACCGGCTATGGCCGCGCAGGTGACACCATCCAAACCTGTCGCACACTTCAGTGAACGAACCGCAATCAGCCCTCAACCCAAACCCACCATCAGATAGTGGGTCAAGCCCAACAACCTTTACTCCTACCACCTGCCCAACATGTAGCCCAATCCTACTACCAACCCAACTATCCCATGATGCAACCTATGCGGGCTTGTTACAACTGTGGAGACCCGAACCACTTCAGGAACACCTGTCACGCTTGGTGAACATCATCCATGCCCAAGCTCAAGCAAATCCAGTAAACCAGGCTAACCAAACTCCTCCACCTGCTAGGGGAAGAGCTTTCAACATCAACGCCAATCAAGCTAGGGCTGACAACAACGTGGTTAACGGTACGTTTCTCATCAATGGTAGTTATGCATCCATGTTATTTGATACTGGCGCGGATAAGAGTTTTGTGTCCTTAGAATTTGAACCCATCCTCAACCAAACTCGTGATAAACTCATGGAATCCATAACGGTAGAAGTTGCTGACGGAAAACCGGTCTCATTAAACTCTATTATACGCAATTGTACTCTCACCCTAAACGATCACGATTTCCAGTTGACCTCATTCCTATGAAGTTGGAAGTTTCGACATTATAATTGGTATGGACTGGCTCAGCCAACATCATGCTGAAGTTGTATGCCACGAAAAGTTTATTCGCATTCCTCTTACAAACGGTCAACTCTACGAATCTTTGGAGAAACCCTTCGAAAGGACTCAAATTAATGTCCTGTCTTCAAGCCCGAAAATACCTCCGCAAGAATTAGTCGCATTCCTAACTCACGTCGTCAAAAAGGAACCAAGGAGAAGAAACTCGAAGACATCCCAGTAGTAAAAGATTTTCCGCAAGTTTTTCCTGACGACATTTCAGGACTTCCTCCCGTGAGAGAAGTCGAATTCCGCATTGATCTTATACCTGGAGCTACACCAGTTGCAAAATCTCCTTATAGGTTAGCCCCATCCGAAATGCAAGAGCTGGCCAGTCATCTGCAAGAGCTGACTGACAAAGGATTCATACGTCCTAGACTCATCGCCTTGGGGTGCACCTGTCCTTTTTGTGAAGAAGAAAGATGGAACGTTTCGCATGTGTATGACTACAGAGAACTCAACAAGTTAACGGTCAAGAACCGCTACCCATTACCTCGCATCGATGATCTTCTAGCCAACTTCAAGGCGCCACATGTTTTTCAAAAATCGACCTACGTTCTGGTTATCATCAACTCAGAGTACATGAAGAAGACGTCCCAAAGACCGCCTTCCGAACTCGTTATGGTCATTACGAATTATGGTCATGCCATTTGGTTTAACCAACGCCCCAGCTGTTTTCATGGATCTAATGAACAGAGTCTGCAAACCCTATCTCGACCGTTTTGTCATAGTCTTCATCGACGACATCCTCATCTACTCAAAGTCTAAGTCTGATCATGAACGACACCTTCGACTCATCCTTACACTCTTAAGGACAGAAAAGCTGTACGCTAAGTTTTTGAAATGTGAATTCTGGTTAAGGGAAGTACAATTCCTTGGACACGTCGTCAATGACAAGGGAATTCATGTTGATCCCTCAAAAATCAAGGCAGCTACAGGAATGGCAAGCGCCACGGACCCCTACCGAAGTAAGATCATTTCTTGGTTTGGCTGGTTACTATCGCCGTTTCATTGCAAATTTCTCCCGTATTGCTGTACCACTCACGGCTTTGACTCATAAAGAAAGCCCTTCATATGGGGACCCAAACAAGAAGAAGCCTTCCAAACTCTAAAGCAAAAACTCTGTGACGCACCTATCCTCACACTTCCTGAAGGTTGTGATGACTTCGTGGTTTATTGCGACGCGTCAGGGCAGGGACTAGGCTGTGTACTGATGCAAAGAGGAAAAGTGATAGCTTATGCTTCTAGACAACTCATAATTCATGAGAAGAACTACACCACCCACGACCTGGAACTTGGAGCCGTTGTGTTCGCTCTTAAGATATGGAGACATTACCTTTACGGTACCAAGTGTGAAATATACACTGACCACAAGAGCCTCCAACATATCTTTAACCAAAAGGAGTTGAATATGAGGCAACGAAGATGGGTCGAACTTCTTAACGACTACGACTGTGAAATTCGGTATCATCCTGGCAAGGCAAACGTGGTGGCCGATGCGCTCAGTCGTAAAGGTTATGTGAACTCCATTCGTCTTCTATGTTCGCAAATCATAACCGACATCAAAGATCGAATCCGAGAAGCTCAACATGTTTCAGTAACAGAAAACGACGTACGCAAGGAGCTGTCTTGTGGAGCTGAACTTAAGATCGAAACTAAATCCGACGGTATTCTATACTATCTAAATCACATTGGATTCCCGATCACGATAACCTTTGTGATTTCCTTATGAATGAGGCGCACAAAACACGGTACTCTGTACACCCAGGAGCCGACAAGATGTATCAAGACCTTCGATACACCTACTGGTGGCCTGGCATGAAAAAGGATATTGCTGTTTTTGTTTCCAAGTGCCTTACATGTTCCAAAGTAAAATCTGAACATCAAAGACCCTCAGGACTTCTAGTCCAACCCGAAATACCTGTATGGAAGTGGGAAAACATAACTATGGATTTCATTACGGGTTACCTCGCACCTCCAGTGGGTATGACACTATATGGGTAATCATTGATCGTCTTACAAAATCAGCTCACTTCATTCCGATTCGCGAGGACTTCAAGAACGAGAAGTTAGCCCGTATCTACATCAGCGAGATCGTAAGCCGTCATGGTGTACCTTTAAGCATCATTTCAGACCGTGATGGTCGTTTCACTTCACGAACATGGCTAAGCCGTACAAGCCGCCTTGGGTACACGATTAGACCTCAGTACCGCTTATCATCCTCAAACTGATGGACAATCTGAACGCACCATCCAAACACTTGAAGATATGCTTCGAGCATGTGTCATAGACTTCAAAGGGAATTGGGACGCTCATCTACCATTAGTTGAATTTTCGTACAACAATAGTTACCACTCAAGTATCGGCATGGCTCCTTTCGAAGCGTTATATGGTCGTAAGTGCCGATCTCCAGTATGTTGGCACGAAATTGGGGAAGCTCAAATCACCGGTCCAGAATTGATTCAAGAAACAACAGACAAGATCCATCAAATTCGAAACAATCTTCTAGCGGCACAAAGTCGTCAAAAGAGTTATGCAGACAAACGACGAAAGCCCTTGGAGTTTAACATTGGTGATCAAGTACTTTTAAAAGTATCACCGTGGAAGGGAGTAGTTCGTTTTTGGCCAGAAGGGCAAGCTAGCACCACGCTACGTAGGACCTTTCAAGATATTTCAAAAAGAGTAGGACCTGTAGCATACAAGCTTGACCTACCAGAAGAACTCAACAGAATTCACCCCACATTCCAGTATCAAACATAAAGAAGTGCCTCGCCGATGAAAACCTCCATATTCCCCTAGAAGATATTCAGATCGATGAATCTATGCACTTCATTGAAATACCAGTAGAGATCATGGACTTCGGAGAAAAACGTTTAAGACGAAGTCGTATTCCAATTGTTAGGGTACGCTGGGAGTCGAAACGAGGACCTGAGTTTACTTAGGAACGTGAAGACAATGCACGAAAAATACCCGCATCTTTTTCCTGTTACCACTACTACTTAAATTTCGGGACGAAATTTTTAAAAGTAGGGGATACTGTAACATCCGTCGAAAAACGGGTTTCAAAACCCGCTTCGTTTATTAATCGAATAGTCAGTTACAATTATCGTTGCTTATTTAATGCTCTTTTTAATTTTAAACAATACATAATTATAAATATATTAGAATTTATAAACATATTTAAAACAATAAAACGGTCGAAGAAAAAAATAAATGCCGCTGCCTGGTTTCGAACCCGGGTCAGCCGGTTTAACAATCAAGCGATTCACCACTCCGCCACTTGATTCTTTTGTGTAATGAATCAAATAAAACTTAAGTTCCACCCGTGAATTCATCTGGTTGCGTCAAGAAATGAAACCGCTCATCGGCTTTCAAACATCCAGAGGCATTTGGGTGATCGCGAGTTCCTGAGTATAACCGATAAATCAATGCCAACCCACGTTCTTAATCAATTCTATCTTAAATGAATTCGATTCATATGATTGTTGAGAGTTAAAACCGAAATGATATTCACCTAAGTTACGCTAATAATATCATCGCTTCATATCTCGGAAACACTCGCAGAACCTCAATTTCATTTTCACTCTAACTTCTGTTCGTCGGAATCGTTATCTGCTATCACGGACTTTCGCCGGAAAACCGAGACATACATCAAATCGGTAAATTTCTCGACTCTTTTCGTTTTCAATCCATTGTTAGACTTATACTAACTTAAATCCTTCAACCAGAATTGGTCCCAGACGACGTTACCGGATATTCTGCACTCGCTGGAAAATCTCTGGACATTTCCGAAATCACACTGTAAATCGGTACAATCATCTAAACCTCCTGATATCTCTTGTTTAGTAATTTAATTTCACAACTCATCGATCAAAATTGTTCATTGATTCAATCAGACGGAATTCACAAATCAGAGCCGACGACCATTGCCGGAATTCTGAGAAAAACAGTCTGTTCGGTACGTTCGATTCCGTAATTTTTTTTATCCATTACATATCAACCACTTATATGTTCGACGAACGATTTAAACCAGAACAGTCGGATATCGTTTGTCTGTGTCTTTGAATGAAGAAGACAAGTTGAATATTATGTATAAGTTTAATTAAAACAAGATATTAAATCGTGGTTAGACACACAGTGCAGCGATGGACTGTGTGCAAACACATAGCGCACGTCACGAGTTCGAACCTTACAAACGCACCGACTTTCCGAATTAAAACCAATTTTTTTAAAAAACAGAATCAAATCAAGTCCCAATATGTTTATACAGATTAATATAAACAGTAAGTTAAACAGATAAGACACACAGCCCAACTGGTTGGGCTGTGCGCTTACAAACCGAAGGACCCGAGTTCGATCCGGGTCCCTGCAACCGGTTCGACCATTTTAAATCCTTTTAATATAAACCAAATAAATTAACATTTAATTAGTATATATATATAATTAAAACATAGAATATTTCGGGTTAGACACGTAGCTCAGTTGGTAGAGCTGCGTGCACTGCGTACGAGAGGTCCCGGTTCGAACCTCACTCAGCGCACACATTACTCATAGTCCGACCGGTCAACGGCCCGGTCAACGGTCAACGGACCGGTCAAGGTCAAAAAGTCAAAAAAAATTTATTCTTTTATTTATTTATCTAATTTAAAAATCAATTAAAAATACTTAAATATAATATTTTTAAAAGTTAGAAAAAGTCCTTAAACTCACAAAAATAAACCTAAGAATCCATTTATTTACCAAACTATTTCGTGTTTATTTTTAGGATAGTTTTCCTCGTCGATCAAATTCCAAAACTCGTGCGCATCCATCAACATCAAAAGAACGCACCCAATGTGAGTGAATCTCTACCAATTCCCCGTTTTAATCACATTTTGGGGTGTATCATGTGTCGCTTATTATTTATTACATTTAAACACTTGTGCATCCTTCATATCCATGATCAAATGTGTATCCAATATGTATCAATTGTTTGCGTGGTTAATGTTTAGATTAAATTTATCATTTTCAGTACATACATCATCATAGGCTCGTCTGTTCCCCATTACCTATGAGCGGAACGTGGCGTTGCCAACATACGATCGGCTCCGTTTGATTGAGCCTTGATCTCACATACATCGTCATAGGCTCGTCCGTTCCCCATTACCTATGAGCGGAACGTGACGTTGCCAACATATACATTACCATTCATGTCATATACTCATTCAAGGTGGTTTGTGTTTGTTTGTTTATATACGTTTGCTCACATATGATTATTGCACAATTTTTCCATATTAAGTACAACAATAAATCAATAACAAATGTTTTTAACAAGGTTCACTCGCCAACTTTTGTTGACCCAAAATCCCCCATTTTTACACATGATACAGGTGATCCAGTTGAAGCAAGAAACATATAGGACGACCTAGAAGAATAAATCAGTTTAGGCTTTGGATTGTTTTACTTAGTTTCTTTTTCCTTGTAATTGTATGAACTTGTTTTGAATATTGAAGTTGTAATTCGAATTTAATAAATATGAAACATTTTAGTAAACATCATGAGCTTTGGTGATAACCCAATTATGCCCCGACTCTTATTCCGCTGCGGTCGGGGTGTGACAGACTCCTCTCGACCTCGTCATGTTTGCTTATTGCAGAAGGCTCTTTACGCCTCAAGTAGGCACCTAGAGCTTGGTTATCTAAGCTATCATCGGCTCTTACTTCTGGTGGATTCCTCTCAGTGTCCCTCTGACACCTCCCTGTTTTGTCTACAATCGAGATTCGATCATGTTATGTCTTGGTCCGGTTTCCTCTGGACGTCAGTCTCATTATACAGGTATACCTTTGGCTGATCCCACTTTATATCGAAGTACAGTTGGTGCTTTAAAGTATTTAGTATTAACTCGACCCGAGATTGCTTATGCGGTTAGCAAGGTGTCACATTTTTTACAAACACCTACTGATCTTCACTGGGTTGCAGTCAAGTGTATTTTGAGGCATCTTCGAGGCACTGTTTTTTAAGGATTGTATATTAGGCGATCCGATTGTATTGATCTTCATGCTTATGCTGATGCTGATTAGGCAGGATGCCCTGATGATCGTCGGTCGACTACTAAATATTGTGTATTTGTTGGGCCCAACATCATCATTGGAGCTCCAAGAAACATCAAACTGCTGATCGTTCTGATTTGGTGTTGACTCAGACTCTTCGTTTCGATATGTGCCTACGACGGTTCAGCTTGCCGATATGTTGACCAAAGGGTTGTCTTTGTCTCGTTTTGACATTCTTCGGTCAAGCTTCACGTTGCTGCTCTCCGTGGATTTCTCTTGATTTCGACCTGAGTCTTCTTTGGGAAATGCTTGTATTGAAGTGACTTTTTTTTAATATTCACTGCCACCTCCAAATGGACTCTGTTACCTGTTGCCTCTGGATTTTTGCATTCTCTTTTGAAGTGTCCTTTCTGTCGGCATCTAAAGCAAGTAACCTTTGTTTTGTCAAACCCCAATTTGTTGCTTGAATTCCCAATATCTCTGCCAGTTAGTGCAACAAGCTTAGTAACCCTTCAGATGATAGATGCCAAGGACCACTTGATGTCCATCAGTTCAAGCTCTTCTTCATCTACTTGATCATAGTCTTCGGCGGTTATCTCCGGATTACCAATCTTTCCAGCCACCAAACTTTCATACGATTCCAACACTGTGGCAAGAAGTACCATGTGTTGTTTGGCAACTTGCTCAGTGACAGCATTGTTTAAGTTGACTACAATGTTGCATTTTAATACATTTGCATCAGAATTCGCTTGACTATTCTGATTTGAACCCGTGCTTGAAAATGAAGAACTCTGCGAACTTTGATCATATTTCGTATATGATTGTGTTTGACTTTGCGGCGAATGATTCGAAGAATTCAGATTCGCGCTAAAAGCGGTTTGGATTTTCGGGCTAGTGATATTATCTTGAGCTCCTGACTTGTAGTACAGCCCTACATCTTGAGTCACGTTTACATTCTTTGATTTGGCTATCTTTAAAAACTCCATATCATACCCTCCAGTTTATCAATGAACGTGGATAGTTTAAAGAACTGCCAGCTCGGACTTTCTTTAAGAACCATGAGATATGTCGTCCAATCACCTTCAGGCAATGCGTCAGCCAGTTTATCAATGTATTCTCTTCCTTCTTCTCAAGCCCGTGTCTCCTCATAATCACTTTTAGATGACAAAACCTTTCGATCATCTGTTTCATCGTTTCGCCTTTAATCATCGTGAATATATCGAATTCCTTCATGATCAACGCTTTCTTGCTTTTGACCATTTCTGCACTTCCCTGGTACTTGTTCTGCAAGAATGTCCATAATTCCTGTGTAGTCTTATATTCCGGTAGCATCACCAATATATCTTCTTTCACCGACTGTTGGATCAAACTTATCATTTTCTTCTCGGCGATGTAAGCATCCTTTTGTAAGTTGAAAACTTGCTTATATCGATCTCGTTATCATTTTCATCCCGAGGCCATGTGTAGCCAGTCTGAACTGCAACCCAACTATGGAAATACGTAGCTTGCACCCAGTTAGAAAACTTCTCTTTCCAACCCTCGTACTCATCCATATTCATGAGTTTTGGCGGTTTCACGGATGTGCCCATTTTGTTATCAATGTTCACTTGGTTTACCATCTGAGAGCTTCGATGCTATTGCCGTCATAAAAGCACTATGCAGATCTTCCATCTTGAACAACTGATGAATATTACTGAAAAACATCGTTCGCAAACTTCAAAAAACGATTAGATTACTGACAAGTTCGGGCGAACTTGCAGTATGAGAAAAATCAGATTTTGATTAACACAAGTTCGGGCGAACTTATGTAGACTTTCAAATGAATTCTCAAGTTCGCTCGAACTTGTAATAGAGTTTCAACACACTTAAATCAAGTTCGGCCGAACTTGATAAAAACTGAAGAAATTTCTATTAAGTTCAAGCGGACTTATTAGAAAACCTTTAAAATTCAATCAAGTTCGGGCGGACTTGATTAAAATTGATGAAATTTTAATCAAGTTCGAGCGAACTTGATGTCAAGTTCGACCAAAACAAGTTTGCAAAACATGGTTTTTTCAACTTTTTGACACCAATTCGTTTGAATTTGATCTTGAAACTCTCAGGTGTTTGTTACTAGTGCATTTTACATGACATATTCAAAAATTAGCACTTTTTATCTGTAGGTTCATTGTTTTCTTTGAAAAATGAAGAAAAAATGGTAGAAATGAGTAGAATAAGAGTAGATCTTGCAATGATTTCACCAATCGAGGTATCCGTGGCTCTGATACCACTTGTTAGATCTCCTGAATAGCTCGGGAACCTAAATTGGTTTCTATTGTCCATATACGCGGAATTTATACGACAAGTTAATCGAATATGCAAAGATTACTCGTTTAATGTTTGTTTATTGATCATAAAGTTCGTTTACATGTCAATTCCAGATCGGGCAGAGCTTCGCCGTACAAGTGACAAAGTTGCAGAAGTTACAAATGACAAAATCAAGGCACCTATTTATAGACTAACAAGTTCGCTTGGATTATCACAAGTTCGGGCGAACTTGTCTTGAACAAGTTCGGCCAAACTTGTTCTCACAATACATTCCCGGGCGAACTTGTTATCTATTTACATAAATAACCCTATACTTTGACATAATCTAGCCCAAACTAAACAGACTCGATCCAAGACTAAGACATAGACATTATGTACTAACAGGGGACATATTAGAGTGTAGTGATGTGAGTTGTTAGGAATGATGTGGCAGGTTGTTAGTTAGTTGGTGTGAGTTAGTGTCTATAAATATCATGTACTCTAACTTTATTTGATAACTAATCAGATTATTCTAGAGTTCTTACTTGCTTTACTACATGGTACCAAAATAGTGGCAAAAAAATGTCACAAATCGGTCGCAAACAAGGCCTGGGGTCGCTAATAATATTGACCATGGTGGCAATAGAGCAATTGCTGTCGTTTTTGTTGGCTCCAACCCAAGATCAAACCCAAACCCAACAATAAAGAAACAAGAACTGAAATTGAATACGAAACACAAACCTACGACCAAAACCAAAACTTTTATTAAATCTTATTTTGCATACAAAATAACCCTACGGACATATGTTATTTATACTATTTACCATCTAGAATTCTAATTGCTTAATTGATAAACCTAACCTACATAAAATCTTATCTACTAACTTTTCAAAACAAATAAAAACTAAATTTATACTTATCCTACAAATCAGATAATAACTAAACACTAAAACTAAACTTATTTTACTTGTCATTTACAACCCTTCATCTTTCTTCACTTTTAGGATTATAACATTCATCTCCCGTATAATCCTAAAACCCGACTTTGGTATACTTCTTCAAAACAATTGTAAATTGTCGACGTCTTCCGCCATATTTGCTTCCTCTTTCTTTTCATCCAACTTGGTGCATTCGTATCCTAAGTGCCCAAATTCGCCACATTCAAAACACCTAAAAGTGCTCTAGTCTCTAATTTCACGACCCCTTCCACGACCTCTTCCAAAACCACCCCCTTCTGCCTTGTTTTCCTTCTCCTATTCCAGAACCACTTCCACGGTCTTGATTTCCTTCCCCATTGCATGCACCTGCCAGAAGCAATTTGTTTTGATCCATTTCTTCATGTTCATCTGTCCCAAACCCCCGACCCCTACCCCGGGAGCGGGGGCCGCGAGGACCGCAAACCGGTGGTACCGGTGTTTAGAAATTTGGCAGTGGAATTAAAACATCAGGACCGTAGACAGGTGGTACAGGTGTGGATACTTCTTTTGCATTTTTGATTCTAGCTCCCATGTATATTCTGGTCCTCTCTTTGAATCTCATTTTACTTTAACCAGAACCAATCTCTTGCGTTTAAGATTCTTGATCTTTCTATCTTCAATCTGAATAGGCTTTTCTACAAACTTGAGCTTCTCGTTTACCTCTATGTCTTGAAGAGGTATCACCAATGATTCATCTGCTAAACATTTCTTGAGATTACATACATGAAATACATCATGTATTCCTGCCATTTCCTCTGGCAATTGTAGCTGATAAGCTACTGACCCTATTCGTTTGATAATCTTAAAAGGTCCAACATACCTTGGGCTTAGTTTTCCTTTCTTACCAAATCTTACAACTCCTTTCCATGGTGAGACTTTTAATAGCACTTTATCTCCCACTTGAAATTCCAAAGGTTTGCGTCTGTTATCTGCATAACTCTTTTGATGATCTCGGGCCGCTTTCAGTCTTTCCTTGACTTGAATGATTTTATCAGTTGTTTCTTGAACAATTTCAGGACCTGATAGTTGCTTTTCCCCAATTTCTGTCCCAATCCGTAGAGTGCCTCAAAGGGTGCAACATTGATGCTGGTATGATAATGTTGTTGTAGGAAAACTCTATCAAAGGTAAATGTTCATCCCAATTTTCCTCCAAAATCAATTATGCAGGCTCTAAGCATATCTTCCATTGTTTGGATTGTCCTTTCACTCTGACCATTTGTCTGAGGATGATAGGCTTTTACTTAGATTTAGTCTAGTTCCATGGCTTTTTGGAAACTTGTCCAAAAATGCGAAGTAAAACAACTGTCTCTATCAGACACAATACATAAAGTTTCTTCCATTGGTTAGAAACGAGTAGGTTTGGTTAATCTGTCTACAATCACCCAGATTGTATCATTACCTTTTTGTATCCTGGGGCAGTTTGGTAACAAAGTCCATTGTTATCAATTCCCATTTCCGAATTGGCATTTCCAATTGTTGCAGTAATCCTGAAGGTTTCTGATGTCCAGCCTTAACCTATGAACAGGTTAGACATTTGGCAACGTAATTTGCTACATCCCTTTTCATTCCTATACACCATAAATTCTTTCTTAAATCTTTATATATCTTATCACTTCCAGGATGCATTGTATTCTTAGTCTTATGGGCTTCCTCTAAAATTCGATTCCGTAGGTCTCCTTGGGTAGGAATCCAAATCCTTTTCTTATGGAACCTCCAAATTCCATCCGTTCCTTCCTCTAATTCCTTAATCATTCCTTTTAACCCTTCAGCATCATCCTTGATGGTTGTTTCCTGTACCTGTTTAATTTGCTCATTTAAATCTACTGCAGTTTAGTCTAAGAGAGCGTACTCTTTTCGGCTTCTCATGATACTTTCGACTTAAAGCATCAGCTACTACGTTAGCTTTTCCTGCATGATATTGGATATCACAATCATAATCACTAAGAATTTCCATCCATCGCCTCTGTCTCATGTTTAATTCCTTTTGTCCAAAGACATATCTTAAATTCTTATGATCTGTGAATACAACAAACTTACTACCGTAAAGATAGTGTCTCCAAATCTTAAGGGCACAAATTATTGCTCCTAATTCTAGATCACGGGTTGTATAATATTTTTCATGTTTCTTAAGTTGTCTAGAGGCATAAGCAATTACTTTTTGACGTTGTATCAACACACATCCATACCCTAATTTAAACGCATCACAATAAACTACGAAGTCTTCGGTTCCTTCTGGCAAAGCAAGTATTGGAGCGTTGGTTAACTTTTGCTTTAATATCCTGAATGCTTCTTCTTGTTGTGGCCCCTATTCAAATTTAACTGATTTGCAAGTTAGCTTGGTTAACGGAATGGCTATTCTAGAAAAATCCTGAATAAAACGTCTATAATATCCTGCTAATCCAAGAAAACTTCTTATTTCCATTGGTGATTATGGGACCTTCCATTTGGTAATTGCTTCGATCTTTGTGGGATCCACATGAATTCCTTCGTGGTTTACCAGATGTCCAAGGAATTGTACTTCTTGTAACCAGAATTCACATTTTGAGAATTTCGCATAAAGCTTTTCGTTTCTCAGCAATGGCAGGAGTATATGCAAACGCTCTGCATGATCCTCCTTACTCTTAGAGTAGATTAGAATATCATCTATAAAGACAATTATGAATTTGTCTAGGTATGGATTACATATGCTGTTCATCATGTCCATAAATGCAGCTGGGGCATTGGTTAAACCAAATGGCATGACTATAAATTCATAATGACCGTACCTTGTTCTGAAAGCAATTTTAGGAATGTCCTCTTCCTATACTTTCAACTGATGATATCCTGAATGTAAGTCGATCTTAGAAAGAAGCGAGCTCCCTGGAGTTGATTGAACAAATCATCAATTCTCGGTAAACAGTACCGATTTTTTTATTGTCACTTTATTCAATTCCCGGTAATCAATGCACATACGCATTGATCCGTCTTTCTTCTTGACAAACAACACTGGTGCTCCCCATGGCGATGAGCTAGGTTGTATGAACCCTTTTTCTAGTAATTCATCCAGCTGTTTCTTCAATTCCTGTATCTCTATCAGTGCTAGGCGATAGGGTGCTTTGGCAATTGGTGTCGTTCCTGGTATTAGGTGAATTCTAAATTCAACCTCTCGATCTGGCGGTAATCCAGGCAACTCTTCTGGGAAGACATCAAAGAATTCAGATATTACGGGAATATCTTTTAATTCTTTTCCTTTAGTGTTAATGATTATGGAAATCATATACACCATTCCTCCTTTCCATACGTAGCTTGCAGCTTTCATTACCGAGATGAACTTTGTTGCCCTTGTCGACTTGTCTCCCTTAATTGCGATCCTTTCGCCGAATGGCACATTTACTTCTACAGACTTTTGATCACATAATATGTTTGCCTGGTTGGCTACCAACTAATCCATTCCTAACACAACATCGAATCCAGCTAGGTCCATGGGAAAAAGGTTAGCAGTAAAATTATGACTTAAAATTTCTATCTTTGCTCCTTGCAGGATCTCGCTTATTTTGATAGAGGATCCATTTGCTGTTTCCATCAAACAGTCTTGGTGGAGTTTAGTTAATGGTTGATTAGGAAAATTGCAGAAGGAAGTATTCATGAAACTTTGGTTTGCACAAGAGTCAAATAATACTTTTGCATAAACATCTTTATTAACTAAAAACGTACCGGCAATCACATCCGGAATCACTTGGCTTCCTCGGCGGTCAGCATGAATGCTCCAGCATTTCTCTTGGGTCCTTCTCTCGCCTTCGCTTTGTTGTTTGCCGCTAGAGCTAGTTTCGGGCAGTTGGTTTTAATATAACCGGCTTCTCCGCAATTGTAGCACAACCTATTGCTAACTTTCTTTCTGCAATCTTCTTTCTTATGCCCTGGGAATCTGCAGAAATTGCAGTATGTAGAGCATTTCCCTGAATGTTTCCTTTTGCAGTACTTACATGGGGGTGAAGAAGAACTTGCCCTTTTCCGCGATTGGAATTACCACAACGTAGTTCATGGGTGATCCTTTGAGCTAAGTTCTTTTTCTGGTTTTCTTCTTGCGTACGTACCAATTCATCTGTCAAGGTGTTTGCTAGCTCTACTGCTTCTTCTATGGTTTGTGGTCTAGCTGCTTTGGCTACATGTCTGATCTCACTGATTAATCCCCAGATGTAATGGGAGATTAATACTGGTTCTGGTGAGGCAGGGTTGGTACAATTCTTGCATATTCAAAGAATGTGGTAGTATATTCTCTGCAATCTACCCCAATCATTCTATAATTTAGGAATTTATTAGCAATCTGCTCCTTTTCATTAGGAGGGCAGAATTGCCTTTCAACTATTTCCTTAAAGTTGTTCCATTCCATACTGTAAACCCTGTCACTTCATCTGGACTGAAGAATGGTATTCCACCACTCTAAAGCTGCATCTTTAAAAAGATTAGAAGCATACATGACTTTATCTTCATTTGCACATTTACTTATCTTGAGGACTGCTTCTGTCTTTTATATCCAGCGCAAGGCTGAAATAGCTCCTTCTTTACCTGAGAATTCTATCGGTTTGCATGATAAGAATTCTTTATAAGAACAACCATATGAGATGGTTCTTCTTCTTTTTGGAATTGAAGCTTGGATTAACAATTCGGGATTTCCATTCACGCTGCGATTTGATTCAGTGGGTATACGTTTATTTCTGTTTCTGGGATGATTATTTTTTTCCTTTTTAATAGTATCGATAATATAGGGCATAGCATCTATGATTCCTTGGGCCACTATGTGTTCGATAGCACTTTTATCTACTTGGATCTCGCTATTATTGCTATTCTGGATTTCCTGATTTACTTCATTTGACATCTGAATTGTAAACATTTATCAGGTATTAATATCACAGAGTAAATTAAATAATAATCACACTAACACAGTGAACCAAAATCGTCGAGCATTGCGACTTTTACTCTTTTCATATATATATGCATCTATTACATATACAACTGGAATTCAAACATTAGTAACTTATACATCCATAATATATATATATATATATATATAGGGGATATATATATATTACTTTTATGTCCATTTTAGTTTTAGTTTTTTTTCAAAGTAACAAAATACACACACACACACACACACATTATATATATATATATTAGGCGACTACTTTCTTAGAATGCATATCTCGCTCGTCATATTTCCAGACGAGCTTCTCCCCAATTTGCGAATTCGGTTTCCTTCCTCAACTAACTCTTCTCCGTACTGGCGGAGTTCTTCCACATGTTCTCTTGGTAGCACTGGGGCGGGTACTAGTTCAGGTAAGGTGGAACCGGTTCTTCGTAGGGAAAAGGGTTTTCTAGTAGGTTCTGAATTGCCCAGTTGTTAGCCCACCACTGATATAAAGGGTTTGGTGCTAGGATTCTAGGTATCTCATTGGGGTCATAGGCTGGAATTGGAAATTGGTTTTCCTGATTCTGTTCTAGGTTCATGGGTTGGTTAGGAAATAAAGGAAGTAATGGTGGTTCTGGATTTGCTACTTGGTTGAAAATAGGTTCTCCTCCTATATTTCTAAACATGTGAAATTAGCAAATTGTCTATCCAACTCTTCTTCCAATAAGGGTCTAACTTCTGGGTTTCGGGTATTTCTCTCAGTTCTAATTGCTATGGCTTGCTGTTGTGCTTGTCTCATTCTTTTCCTCTTCTCTTCTTTGGCTCTACTAAACCAACCTCTCTTTTTAGGGGGAAAGGTTCTGTGGATTTGGCTTTGAAAACAAAGATATCTTCAGAATCGGCGGTGTAGTCGGTGATTGGTTGGGATGTTCCTTCATCCATGAGAGAATGAGGTAGATGACGATAAGCGTCAGAAGTACCCTGCTCACTCATACTGAAAACTAAATAACTTATTAAAATAACACAGAATAATAATATATATATTTACACATAGTAACATAGAAGTCGCGGGTATTTCCCAACACAATTAGTTAAAATTTAGGTATTTTAAAAGAACACCTAAATGGCTTAAACCAGTGGCTCTGATACCACCTTCTGTCGCAACCCCCCCGACCCCTACCCCGGGAGCGGGGGCCGCGAGGACCACCGATAGGTGGTACCGGTGTTTAGAAATTTGGCAGCGGAATTAAAACATTAGGATCATAGTTAGGAAATATTATCAGAGTTTCAA
This sequence comes from Scalesia atractyloides, assembly GCA_947069175.1. Lineage (NCBI taxonomy): Eukaryota > Viridiplantae > Streptophyta > Magnoliopsida > Asterales > Asteraceae > Scalesia > Scalesia atractyloides. The sequence continues at coordinate 27,428,841 of CAMTDV010000025.1, forward strand.
AACATCTAACTTCTGTATTACGCAAATGGGATAAATCCCAAGTTCAGTTACAATATATATTATAGGGATAAACCCTAATTTATGAAAAACATAAACTCCTTTTTATTTAGGTAACTTTTATAGCCACTTTTCTAAGCCTTTAGTGCTCTCCAGCTGGCTTCTAATAACTTCACATTAAGTTACCTGAAACGCGTTTTAAAAACATTTTATCAGCAAGAAATACTGGTGAGTGCAGTCTAGTTTAATCAAACCAAGTTTTTATACTTACAGGATTGAGAGCATCCGCATTTACAATGTTTATATCTACAATGTAACAACTCGAAAATTCGATTGTTATCTCTTCTTTTGTTCTCTGTTTATCTATCCTTTTGTAATCCCGAGATTCGGTTAATAATAAAGTTTATGTTAATTAATTATGGTGTATTACGTTATTACCGCATCTAATCGCTTATTAAATCTCATAGCTAATCTCATCGCATCGCAAATCGAAGTTATTTATGTGGTTTTATATTATTTATGTGTGTTTGTGGTTATGTTTACGCTCGCTATCGCATCGCTCTCGCACTCTCGAATCGCTAAATCGCACTATTATATCAATTAAAACGCTTAATATAACTATCTAATGGAAACCAAATAACCAAACGAACCCATAACGCGAAATCAGCAAACGGAACTTGGTCACCAGGCCAAGTTCGGCCGAACTTGACTACCACAAGTTCGCTCGAACTTGCCTGGCAACCAGGAACCCCTTTTTTTATCAAGTTCGCGCGAACTTGCATGAGTACATGCAAGTTCGGCCGAACTTACTCATAATTCTTCCCAAAATCCATCAAGTTCGCGCGAACTTGCATGAATTTCATGCAAGTTCGGCCGAACATACCTCCACCAGCTCTCCTCCTATAAATACCAAGCTCATTTCTCTCATTTGAACTTGCTGTAAGTTCGCCCAGAGCTCTCAAAACTCAAAACCTTCATGTTCTAAGTAAGAATCAACCTGATTTTAGCTACAACAACGTTTATCAACGATCTACAAAGGTTTACAACGATTTTGGCACAAGGCATAGCCTTCGTTTTCATCAAAACCCATTCTTTTACGAAAATCTTCATCTTTTTCTTCAAAAACTTCTGTTTTAAGCTTAGATCTACACAATACGAGTTCGTTTGGTGTTAGCAGAGGCTTCCCAAACACGAGATAGATCTGAGAAAAACCTTTGATAAATATCGATTTTGACACAAAATACGGACTTTTGAGGATGATTTGTTCATATTCTGATATGAAACAAGCATCTATCATTCAAGATCCCAGATCTGGAAGCACATGGACGTTTGTGACGGTTTACACAAGCTGGACTAACCCGAACGAACCCCGAGTTCGTCCGGATTAGCCCACGCTTTTGTAAAACGGCTAAAACAGCTCTAAAAAGACCTCTGTGACCGAACTTCGCTCAGTAGCACACGGTCGGAGGGATGAACACTCGATTTTCCTTAGCAAACGACGTGAAAACGCAAGATTTTGGACCCGAAAACATCAAGTTCGCTCGAGAATCACCAGTTCCCCAAGTCAAGTTCGACCGAACTTGTACCCAAATGGGTCAAGTTAGACCGAACTTGGGTACTTCTCACCAAGTTCTCTTGCAAGTTCGCCCGAACTTGCATAGTTTCTTAGGAAACTATACAAGTTTGCCCGAACTTGTCTCCTTAGTAAGGATTCTCCACAAGTTTGCCCAAACTTGACAAGATTCTTAAGAATCTCATCAAGTTCGACCGAACTTGGCTCATAACTCACCAGATTTACACAAGTTCGCTCGAACATGTGTGTTTACACACAAGTTCGCCCGAATTTGGCCACTGCTCAACTCAAAGTTCACCGTTTCGGCTTTTTGGAAGACTGGTGCACTTGTGTTTGTTTACAGGCTGATCCGCCGCACTCCGCAACCTCCTCGCAGAATCTCAAACCTAACAAAACGCACCCACAGTGAGTATACTTGATCCATTTTCGCTTTAACGCACTTTTTGGTTGATACATACGTTCCTATACCAAATTCACTTCACAAATCAAACTATTTATCACACGCAAATAATCTGATTATATACGCTCAATACGTGATGCTAGAAACATGTGACTATGATTTATTTTCGTTAACTTACCTCCTTAGCTAGTATGGTACTATAGTGTGGCTTACACCCGACGGGGTCTAGTTAGGATGGACGCGCAAGCCTTCTCACGGTAGTTAGCATGAGAAATAAGCCTATGTTAATCTGTGTGTTTCGGTGTATGATGATATGTAGTTAGAATATTTCGCGAACGGTTTCTTTATTATGCTAGTATTACAAAACTCGTATGCTCACCTTTACTTAATTGTATTGACTTGTATTTTAACGTATGTAACAGGTTAAGGATTTTAGCTATGGATGCTTGGATGTTGCATGCTTAGCGTAGTTTTGTTTTGACTTTATCTTGTTTAGTTTCCAAGTGTAATAAATCTAGGGGATATCAAACCGTTTTGTTTTTATGAGAAAACCTTGGATTTTGTAATGATTATTTAGAATATTATGTTTAACAGTATGGGATGTTAAACGTTTAGTAATGTTGTGAATAATTGTTATGGAATTTCTCGTGAGAACAATCTGGTCGCCTAGTGCCACTAACCCCGGTGATTCAGCCATTGGTCGGGGTGTGACAGATTGGTATTAGAGCGAGTTCCTTAGGATAATAGGTAGAATTGCCATGTTCGAGCTAGTAGCATGTCTAAGTACCCGATTGACCATTCTTTGATCTAAATGCTAAACTACTTAACATAAATGCTTAAATATGCTTTTCCTAAGCCTAATACAAAATACACGCTTGGAAACGCTCGTATCTCACAAACGAGGATCGAGTTGAGATTAGGTGTGAAAACGCAAACTCTCAATAAGATCGCTCATTCCGCGTATTACTCATCACGAGATATCTTCGTTGAGTTAGGGGTGATAACCGAACCTCGACGAAAATCTCCATTTCTATCTAGTGGAACGCCCGACGTAGTCGGTGAGCGTAACCACAATTTGGAACTAGTTGTTAAGTCAGGGATGAAACCCTTACCTTAATGATGAATTCCGCTTCTCGATTTTCAATCTCACCAAAGTCTCGGTTATGCCAATGGTTTGGAACACGTATTAACTGGAAGGCTAAACGTTGTTAGCCGCTTGCGGTGAGAACGTTTATCTATTTGGCCAAAACGTGGGTCCGAATGCAAAGGGTAGTCGAACCACTTTGGGTAGTCAACGTCTCAAAACCCCGACACTCCCAATTGATTTAAGCCTATATCGTCGATTTACGCATCATCAAGTTTATTATTATTTATGTATTTAAAATTTTGAGAATTTTCGCTTTATTCGATTTCTCGCTTTGATGATTTATCATATCATCGATTTATCGCATTTACGCTCCATCGAATGTATGCACAACTCGCACAGCTCTCGTAATCACCAACCAAACTAATCACTTAACTCGCTTACGCCTATGAGGACGTGTGCCTCATACGCAATATTATCTCGCTTATCTCACTATTATATACCGCATATATCTCGCTATTACTATCTAGTATCTCAAATCGCGCTACGCATGATTTATGAAGTTAAAGGTGAATATGTGCAAAATATGTGCTTATGTGACTATGTGCTTACGTGCTTATGTGCTTACGTGTTTAGGTGCTTACGTGGATACGTGCTTACATGTTTTGTGCTTGCTTGAATAATAATAATAAATATTTAAACATAACTCTATTATAATCGAATCTCGTCTAATCTAAATCTTTATGTAGATGGCATCAATGGGATCTCACACTCGTCGCACCGCTCAGCGCAACAACGCTGACAAACGCATCGCCTCTCTCGTAGCCAAGAAAATTGCTAAGGTGATCCCTCAAATTGTTAGCGATCCTGGATGAATTGAGTACTTTGACTTGTGTGCCTCGTCCAGTACCAGGTCTCGTAAATCTCCGAAATGGAACCTAGATTCTTCCCATGAAATATAAAGTTCCATCCTTATTTGGTTCCATTTGCTTTTCCATTCCTCGCAATGATTCTGCTGGGATGTTTTCTGGTTTTAAAGCTTCTTCTTATGCCTCATGCACACGGGTGGTGAAGTTTGTCTGAATTGTCATCTCCAAGGCTCATACTCTCAGTGTCTTGACTCGCTCCTTGAGGCTCAAGGTGTCTGCTACAATGTTCGCCTTGCCCGGATGATACTTGATCGTGCAATCGTAGTCATTCAACAATTCAACCCAACGTCGTTGACGCATATTTAATTCTTTCTGATTAAATATATGTTGAAGACTCTTGTGATCCGTGAATATAGTACATTGAGCACCATACAGGTAATGCCGCCAAATCTTCAAGGCAAACACCACGGCACCTAACTCGAGGTCATGCGTGGTATAATTTTTCTCGTGAACCTTCAATTAACGTGACGCATATGCGATGACTTTTTCTCGTTGCATAAGCACACAACCTAAACCCTGATGCGAAGCATCACAGTACACCACAAAGTCATCGGTACCGTCGGGAAGTGATAAGATTGGCGCATCACATAGTTTATCCTTTAAGAGTTGAAATGCCTCTTCTTGTTTTTCGTCCCAAACAAACTTCTTGTCTTTTTGCGTGAGTGTCGTTAGTGGTTGGGCAACTTTAGAAAAGTTCTCAATAAATCTCCGATAATAACCCGCTAGTCCAAGAAATTGTCGAACTTCGGTTGGAGTCTTGGGTGCTTCCCAATTCTTGATGGCTTCAATCTTTGACGGGTCTACATGAATACCTTTCTCGTTCACCACATGTCCGAGAAATTGTACCTCGCGAATCCAGAATTCGCACTTCGAAAATTTCGCGTAGAGTTTCTCCTTCTTTAGAAGTTCTAGAATGGTTCTCAAATGTTGTTCGTGCTCATCCTTCGACCGCGAATATATTAAGATATCGTCAATAAACACGATTACAAATTTGTCGAGATACGGCTTGCACACGCGATTCATTAAGTCCATAAAGACCGCTGGCTCATTTGTTAAACCGAATGGCATAACAAGAAATTCGTAATGACCATAACGAGTTCTAAAAGCCGTTTTTGGTATGCTTTCTTCTTGAATCCGTAACTAGTGATATCCAGACCTTAGGTCTATCTAGGAATAGAAGCTCGAACCTTGTAGTTGATCAAATAAGTCATCAATCCTCGGTAGCGGGTACCGATTCTTGATAGTAAGCTTATTCAACTCTCGGTAATCGATACACATCCTGAATGTTCCATCCTTTTCCTTCACGAATAAGACTGGAGCTCCCCAAGGAGAAAAGCTCGGTCTAATGAATCCTTTATCTAGCAACTCTTGAAGTTGTGTAGATAATTCTTGCATTTTAGAAGGTGCTAGTCGATATGGAGATTTGGCTACAGGCGCGGCTGCCGGTACCAAGTCGATTCGGAATTCGACTTGTCGTTGAGGTGGCAATCTCGGTAAGTCCTCGGGAAAGACTTCAGGGAATTCCTTCACGATCGGAATGCGAATAATCTTTTCATGACATAAGATTTCGGCTCGGTTTTCGGATAGCCAATCCATGCCGATAACGACATAGAAACTACCTAATTTAACTGGTAAGAGATTTATGTCGAACTTTCGTTCACCCAGTTCCAAGGTACATTTCCTTATAACTTCGCTCGATTCTACCAGTTTTCTGTAAGCTAGTTCAATCGAGTAAGGAACTTCTAATTTGCTTGATTCTACCCCAATTACATTTCTAAATTCCTAAGAAATAAAACTAAAATCTGCCCCGATATCGAAAAGTATAGATACAAAGTGGTTGTTTATAGGGAACGTACCGGTGACCACGTTCGGATCCTCGTGTGTGTCCTTAGCTCCAAGCACAAAAGCTCTACCCCGAGCTTGATTTCCTTTCGGGCAATCTTTCTTGAAATGCCTTTGTCACCACAATTGTAGCATCCATTAGTTGTTCCTCGACATGCAATAGTCGTATGCCCAAACTTTCCACACTTGCCGCATTTTGAGCCTCGGCATTCCCATAGTGATGGAAAGGGCATTTGGGACATTTCGGTGCTTCTCCACCATAAGGTTTTCTTTCAGCATTGTTTGGTGCGGTAGCGGCATAAGTTTTTGCTACTTTGTTTTCCCTCGGCGCTTGCCTCTATTAAAGTTGTTACCACGAGTACATTTCTTGAAGTGGGAAAACTTTCTCTTGTTGGAGTCCGTAGTCTCCACAGTAGCTTCTTTCTTGACTTCCCCAAGTTTCGGCAGCATCTTTTGACGTACAGCCTCTTCAGTAAGGTTCACAGCTAGTTCAATCGCTTCCCCAATTTCAGTCGGTTTCGATGAAGTCACCATGCTTAGAATTTCAGGGGCGAGTCCCCATACGAATCTCTCAATCCTTTTGAATTCTGGTTCCACTAAGTACGGAACCACTCGTGCCAAATCATGAAACCTTTGGACATATCCCACAATGTCAGAGCCAATCATCTTAAGATTCCAGAATTCTGTTTCCAACTTTTGGATTTCAGACCTTGCGCAATACCTTTTCCTCATGATTTCCTTCAACTCATCCCAGGTCAGACCATATGCAGCATCGTCTCCTTTGGTCTGCACCTGGGGTTCCACCAAGAAACACTCCGTCAATGAAGAGTCCAGTGACATATGTGACTCTTTGCTCAGCAGGGCATGCTCATTCGTATGACCGAGTCAGTCTTCTCGGTCCAGCGCACGAATGAAACAGCTCCCCCGGTGCCATCGAAGTTCAGAGGCTTGCAGTCCAAAAACTGCTTGTAAGTGCAACCTGAAATAGATTTGGTACACCAACTCAAGAATGAGATTCAAAGCACGAATAGAATAAACGAGAGTGTCACATGGCTATATGAATAACCAAAGATTACCGGTGGGTGGGTTGGTTCCAGTTGAACCTCCGGTTCCACCGCTTTGTTCGGTGCGGTTGGCCTCGTGTTGCGCAATGGCCTGAGATATTCGCTCGTTTAGCTTTGCTTGAGTCGTTGGGAGCAGGTTGTTATTGACACTTCTTCGGCGTGGAGGCATCGTCTTCTAGTATGAAATATCGATTGTAATTAGACGATTGTTTAATAATAAAAGAAACATTTATAAAAAAAAATATTACGAAAATCTTGTTTGTTTATTTATTATTATTATTATTATATTATTATTATTATTATATTATTATATTATTATTATTATTGTCGAATATAAGAAACATCACGTCGGATAAGGGGTTAGAAGTCGTGTATATGGCGTACAACACAATTGCGAACACGCATAAATAAACCAATCATCACAACCATCATGTAACATCTAACGTACACGCGCACCATGGTAAAATAAATAAACATCATCCACAACATAATATAAAATCAACCACCACATATCATAATATAAAATTAACCACGACATATCACGATATCAACCAATACATCACCATATCAACCAATACATCACCATATCAACCAACCACGACATAAATAAAATACAATGCGAGATAAGAAAATACACTTCCATACATGATTGACAACTTAGTACATTTGTTCATGAAGAATCAAAAGGACTTAGGGTTACATAACCCTAGTCGATACAAGTTCATACAATACAATATAAAAGTAAAGTTTTCTTTTCATTGCATCTTCGTCTCTAGTCGTCTCAAAAGTTGGATCTTCAGGCTTGAGTCTTCGGAAGCTATATCCACAAAAGCTGGGGCTGATCCCCAATGATAACTAGTACTAAACTACTGAGGTGGCGGGGGTGGAGGGGATGGTGACCTATGGAGCAACATGCGATGATAGGCTAACTCCTCCTCTATCCAAGAGACATGGTGAACGGAGGCAGCCTGGATACGCTCCCACTCGCGCATGCGTGCCTCAAATGGGCATCTAGGGTGGTGATAGGGACACATGGGTAGTGGAGTTGGTGGTGGTGGTGAAGATGGTGTATAAGGTGGTGGTGACGGTGGTGCTGTGGTAAATCTGGGGGTGTGGATGGCGTGTATGGTGGTGGTGAGGGTGGTGCAGGTGGTGCTCTAGCGGCAACCCGAGAAGGGCGCTGACCTTGGAGCTCGTGAATCATACGATAAAGCTGAGCTATCTGACGGTCATGTGCTATCACTTCCTCCTCGAGAGGAATAACAGGGTAATGACAAGGGTGGTATGGGTCAAACGGGCTCATGCCTGGTGGAGGAGAAGGGGGATACCTACGGTAGCGAGGTGGCGATGGGTATGAAGCATGCATGGGTGGTGCAGGAGGGGGTGGGGGTCCGACCCAGTGAGATGATCCGGCCGCGTGTGGGTCATGGATGGGATGATAAGTGGAGCTACTCATAAAAGGTGGGGGTGGCTGCTCGTAACGTCAGGGTGTACCACCCAATGAGTGGTGGCGTTGAGGTCCAGAAAATGGGGTGAACATGGGAGCGGGAATGCTAGCATAAGATGGGCCTACAAAAGTATGCGGTGGTACAAAGGGTGGGGGTAACACGGTGTCAGTTGAGTGAACTGATGAGGGTGTGGCTGGTACAGCAGACATAGCATCATCAGACATGTGTCCATCGTCAGAGTCAGAAGATGAGGATGATAGGTCAATAACAGGGATGGCAGGTGGGGGTAGCTCAAGTATGGCCAGCTCATCGATAACCTTGCCGTCTCCCAACTTAGCATCCAAATAGTCGACATGGAAGACAGGCACGACATCATCCTCGTCATCGTCTAGCTCAATGACCGGTGGAATGACGGCTAGTGGTGCGACTAAGTGCACCACTACGTGCTCCCCATCTGGGTGACCATGGATGGCCACGTCGTGCTAGGGCTGGGGAACGGCTAGCACATCATCCTCAAGATCGTGCGGGTGATCCTGATCATCTCCCATGTAGTAGTCGGGTAAGGAAAAAAGCTGATAATCGTCGAGGTCCTCGTCATCCGAAACCTTGTGAACGGCTGCGTCCTCAAGAGGTATAGCCGCAGCAGCCTCAACACCAATCCGTCATCTGAGAAGTACTCCATAGGGTCCTCCTCGTACGAAGAAACTGAAGACATGGTCCTAGCAAATACAATCCATACAATGTATAAACATAAAGGTTAGTAATTAACTATTACTTATAATATATTTATTTTAACCATCAACCTCATGCAATTTGTTCTTTGGTTTCGTGTGTAATCTTAATGTTTTGTGTCTACTCATTCTAGACTAAGCAAGAATAGACTTTTGTTCTTTCCTATAGTTGAACTCGTGTGACAGATCCTCATGTTATCGTGACATTTTGTAATACTTTTGTCATATACTAGAAAACAGTTTTGTAATGTTATAAACATTGTTTTCTTGTGAGAGCCCCTGGTGATTGTAGACCAAACTTAGTAAAAGTTTGTCCCCGGTTCACTACAATCGAAGCTCTGATACCAATCTGTCACACCCTGGTCGTAGCGGAAGCGCAAACGTGTGACTTAACGGTAATCATTGAATCAATCGTGTAAACATAGTAATAACCAACAACGATGCCATATGTTATACAAAATCAAATTCAAAGCTTACATGTTTCCAACAAGTTTCATAAGTTTACCGAAACAATATTTAGTTAAGTTACATCACCAAAATATGTTGTTATAATTGTAGATCTAATCGAGGTTTTGACCCCTATATACCCAAACAAGGTAGGGATATATGAGGCAAATCCTCCAAAAGTGGCTATCGTTGTATGTTCTGAGAATCCATCACCGGTTAAGCCCTGTTTCCTGAAATACATGTAGTTTGAAAAATCAACAAAAGTTGAGCGAGTTCATGTAGTTTTGTTTTCGAATAAGTTGTCATGATTGTTATCCATTATTGAAATCCAGGTATGTAAATAATTATGGAATATAAGGATCTATCAGTGGGTAGCGAGCCCTCCAATACTATGCACCGTAAGTTATAACCAAGCCGAGGACACATTGTTCTCAATTGTGATCACAAAAGCACCCCATGGTATACAACTAGGAGTAGAGCGTGACTCAAGCTCAATAGATCTACACCTTTTACACCTTGGTCACTAAGTGATTAATGGTTACTAGTGTCATATTGTTATCCAATCCTACTTACGCACATCGATCTTATTGTCATCTAACTCCATAACTAACATACCCTATGTCTTGACATGTATTTTCCCCGAGTGTTATAAAACCAAAAGCGTTTAAAAGAAAGGGGGACATGAACTCACTGATTCGCGTTCCTTGTGTACAACTCATAGTGTTTTTCCTTGGTCTTGAACCGAAACCTATAAGTGTTCTAATTCCCATTAGACACTTAAGTCTATGTTTGTTCTATGTACAAGTTCTCATCTTATGTTAGTTGTTCTTAATCATTTTATTGATTAATTATTTCTTGACTTAGTACATATATTTTGTTATCGTGTCTTGAATAATGTGTGAACGGCATCGCCCATTCCTTGTCCTTGTGCCTAGCACACTTGTCATTGGGCCTAGCCCATGTCCTTGTGTCATTGGGCCTAGCCCAAGTTCTTGTGTCATTGGGCTTAGCCCATGTTCTTGTGTCATTAGGCCTAGCCCATGTGTTTATGTCATTGGGCCTAGCCTATGTTCTTGTATCATTGTTATATTTATTTTTAAAATAAATATGTATACTTGTAAAATAATATTTCCAATATTATTTCTAGTATAAATATATTTGTTATTTTCCAAACGTACACTTAGGAAAGTATACACGTATTCTAGTGTTAAGGTTCACGTATTTCTTATTTCCTTAACAAGATTTATTACTTGTAATTTTTATGTTTTTTCGGAAATTATACTTCTTAGAAATAATATACTTTTAAGGCTTGTATGGAATATATATATTTTTACCAATCTTGTTAAATATATATATTTTGTGTATAAGTCGATTTACTTGTCCAAGTCCATTTTACCAAGAAATATATATAAGTTTATATATATATTTTGTTATGGTTGCCCAAATACTCAAGGGTGAGTATTTTGTGTGTATTTTGTCTAAGTATTTTCTTTGGTATTTAGGGGTATTATGTATTCATACTCCATTGGGAGTTTTTAGTGTTTTAACTTCCCTATTTTTGTCTACTACATATATTACACATATTATACACATTCCACACAAAAAATCCTTGGTGACCATTAAATATATATTTTCTAAATATATATTTATACTTGTTTTTATCCTTTAAGAAATATTTTTTTTCTTAACTTGTATTTCTATATGAAAATAAGGCATGGCCATGTTTAATTTATTTAAACATCTAAAAACCAAAAGTTTGGTAGTAAACTTTATATTTTTTTCTAAGTGTTGAATTTTTATAAAAATTTGGCCATAGTTTCCCCTATATTTAGAGTTTTCCCATGTTTATAAACATGTGTTTAAGCTTCAAAAATTCACCAGTTCATCCATAACAATTTCTTCAAGTTTAAACAACTTCATCCAAGAACTTTTTACATGATGATGAACTCAAAACTTTATAAAAACATGTAGTCTTCTAGTATGGTGTTTAACATGTTTAGTTATCTTCAAAAATGCTAATTATCAACTAATTACACAACTTTTGTAGAAAATCATTTTTAACAACTTGTTCATCCATTTACAAAAATAACTTTAAATCCATGTTTATGTGTTGTAAATCATCCTAACTAGTTCATTAGTGGTCTACATCATGTTCATCATCTTATTCTTCATGTATCTTTCAAGATCTATATATACACTTTCAAGATCTTCACATACAATAATACTACACATGATGATCATCAAGCTAAGCACAAAATAAGCATGCATAACATCATGTCATTTCAAGATTATGTTTATTTTCTTTAGATTATAAGGTTTCTTCATGTGTTCATCTTTTAAAGCTTTATGTTCTTGATGGTTCATCTTGTACACTTATAACATACTAGTAACAATAATCAAAACAAGGTTCAAGAAGCTTACTACTAGCTCTAGTGGCTAGGGAAGTGGCTTAGCAAAGATGAAGATAAAGATAGCACAAATGAGGTGGTTAAAAGCTCCTTGAAGAGGTCCTTGAGCTTCCAATGCCTTGCACCTTCTTAGTATGCCTTGAGACACCTTAGTGTATGCTTGAAATGGCTAGCAAGTGAATGAAAAATGGAGGTGATAGTGGAGGTGGGTGTGTCGTGAGCAAGGAAGGGGGAAAGGAAGAAGATGGAGTATGAATTTTGGTAAAGTGTGAAGTGATTATGTTGGGATAAGGTTATGTTTATAACTTCATGCACTTAGTTCTTCCACTAAATAACTCTATTATCCAACCATGACTTAATCAACCTTGCTAGACAACATGGGGAATGTGGGTCCCCTATGTTGTCCGTCAATTGGAGGGGGGTGTCACACCCCGACCCGCAGCGGAATAAGAGTCGGGGCATAATTGGGTTATCACCAAAGCTCATGATGTTTACTAAAATGTTTCATATTTATTAAATTCAAATTACAACTTAAATGTTCAAATCAAATTCATACAAATACAAGGAAATGAAACTAAGTAAAACAATCCAAAGCTTAAACTGATTATTCTTCTAGGCCCTCTTATGTGTTTCTTGCCTCAACTGGATCACCTGTATCATGTGTAAAATGGGGGAAATTTTGGGTCAACAAAAGTTGGCGAGTGAACCTTGTTTAAAAACATTGTTATTGATTTCTTGTTGTATTTAATATTGAAAAGTTGTGCAATATTCATATGTGAGCAAACATATATAAAACAAACAATCACAAACCACCTTGAACGAGTATATGACATGAATGATAATGTATTGTGAGATCAAGGCTCAATCAAACGGAGCCGATCGTATGAAATGTATGAAGATGTATGTGAGATCAAGGCTCAATCAAACGGAGCCGATCGAATGAGGCACCTGTACTCAACCCGTCTCCCACGGGGAGCTGATGGGCCTAATGAAATGCATGTACTGAAAATGATAACTTTAATCTAAACATAATCCACACAACAATTGATACATATTGAATACACATTTGATCACGGATATGATGGATGCACAAGTGTTTAAATATAATAAATAATTAAGCGACACATGATACACCCCAAAAATGTGATTAAAACGGAGAATTGGTAGAGATTCACTCACATTGGGTGCGTTCTTTTGATGTTGTTGGATGCGCACGAGTTTTGGGATTTGATCGACGAGGAAGAACTAACCTAAAATAATAACGAAATGGTTCGGTAAATAATTGGATTTTATTGGAGACTAATACTTTTAGTTAACAATTTTAATAGGATTTTTTTTAGATTTATTTTTGTGAGTTTAAGGTCATTTTCTAACTTTAAAAATATTATTTTTAAGTATTTTTAATTAATTTTTAAATTAAATAAATAAATAAATAAAAATAAAAATTTTTGACTTTTTGACCGTTGACCGGACTGTTGACCGGTCGGACTGTGGGTAATGTGTGCGCTGAGTGAGGTTCGAACCCGAGACCTCTCGTACGCGTGCACGCAGCTCTACCAACTGAGCTACGTGTCTAACCCGAAATATTCTCTGTTTTAATTATATATATATACTAATTAATTGTTATTTTATTTGAGTTAATATTAAAATGATTTAAAATGGCCGAACCGCTTGCAGGGACCCGGAGTCGAACTCGGGTCCTTCGGTTCGTATGCGCACAGCCCAACCGGTTGGGCTGTGTGTCTAATCTGTTTAAATTACGGTTTATATTATTCTTATACACATGCTGTGACTCGTTCTGATTCAGTTTTAAAAAGGTTGGTTTTAATTCTGAAAGTCGATACGTTGTAAGATTCGAACTCGTGACGTGCATTGTATGTTTGCACACAGTCCACCGCTGGACTGTGTGTCTAACCCGGTTAAACACTCAGTTTATATTAATTTTATACTCATTTCGACTTCGTCTTCTTCATTTATAACGACATAGACAAAGATGTCCGACAGTTCTTGCTTAAATCGTTCGTCTAATATATAAATGATTGAAATGTAATGGATAAAGAGAGTTCCGGAAACGAATGTACCGAACAGGATGTTTATCTCAGAACTCCGGCAAGGGTCGTCGGCTCTGATTTGTGAATTACGTCTGGGCGGATCAATTAATAGCTTTGATCAATGAGATGTGGAATTAAGTGACTAAACAAGAGATATCAGGGGGTTTAGATGATTGTATCGTTTTACAGTGTGATTTCAGAATTTCCAGATATTTTCCGGTGAGTGCAGAATTTCCGGCAACGTCGTCTGGAACCGATTCTGGTTGAAGGATTGAAGTTAGTATATGTCTAACAATGGATTGAAAACGAAAGAGTCGAGAAATTTACCGATTTGGTGTAAGTCTCGGTTTCCGGTGAAAGTCCGACGAGTTCAGAATTTCACCGGCGAGTGCTAAGACTTCGATAAATTGTGCGATTTTGAGCGAAAAGGTTACCAGAGAGTTGAGTGTGAATTTATAGGGAAGAAACAGGATGAATCGAGTCCGAATTTGATCTTGATTCGTGGTCAAAACTTTTCCGTCGGTTATGACTGGGATTGCGAGATTAGACATCGGTTATAACCGATGTCGAAGTTAATACACGCGTTCAGTCAAAGGAAAACGGTCGTGATTGGCGAAATCGTCGGTATTTCCGGAGACTGCGGATTGGGCGCGCTGAACTCAGGTTTTGATTTCGAGTTTTATTTTAAGTTTAATTGTTTCAATATAACAACAAAGAAGTCAAGTGGCGGAGTGGTAAGTTGTTTGCTTAACGAACCGGCTGACCCGGGTTCGAAACCCGGCAGCGGTATTTATTTTTTTATTCACTATTTCTTTATTTTTATTAATTATGTTTTAAAATTCTAACAATGTTTATTAGTTATGTATCGTTTAAAATTTATATGAACATTAAATACGCAACGAAAATTATAACTGAAATATTCGATTAATAAACGAAGCGGGTTTTGAAAACCCGTTTTTCGACGGATGTTACAGTATCCCCTACTTTTAGAAATTTCGTCCCGAAATTTAAGTAGTAGTGGTAACAGGAAAAAGATGCGGGTATTTTTCGCGCATTGAGTCTTCACGTTCCCAAGTAAACTCAGGTCCTCGTTTCGACTCCCAGCGTACCCTAACAATTGGAATACGACTCCGTCTTAAACGTTTTTCTCCGAAGTCCATGATCTCTACTGGTCTTTCAATGAAGTGCATAGATTCATCGATCTGAATATCTTCTAGGGGAATATGGAGGTTTTCATCGGCGAGGCACTTCTTTAAGTTTGATACGTGGAATGTGGGATGAATTCTGTTGAGTTCTTCTGGTAGGTCAAGCTTGTATGCTACAGGTCCTACTCTTTCAAGTATCTTGAAAGGTCCTACGTAGCGTGGTGCTAGCTTGCCCTTCTGGCCAAAACGAACTACTCCCTTCCACGGTGATACTTTTAAAAGTACTTGATCACCAATGTTAAACTCCAAGGGCTTTCGTCGTTTATCTGCATAACTCTTTTGACGACTTTGTGCCGCTAGAAGATTGTTTCGAATTTGATGGATCTTGTCTGTTGTTTCTTGAATTAATTCTGGGCCGGTGATTTGAGCTTCCCCAATTTCGTGCCAACATACTGGTGATCGGCACTTACGACCATATAAAGCTTCGAAAGGAGCCATGCCGATACTCGAATGACAGCTATTGTTGTACGAAAATTCAACTAATGGTAGATGAGCGTCCCAATTCCCTTTGAAGTCTATGACACATGCTCGAAGCATGTCTTCAAGAGTTTGGATGGTGCGTTCAGATTGTCCATCAGTTTGAGGATGAAAAGCGGTACTGAGGTCTAATCGTGTACCCAAGGCGGCTTGTATGGCTCGCCATGTTCGTGAAGTGAAACGACCATCACGGTCTGAAATGATGCTTAAAGGTACACCATGACGGCTTACGATCTCGCTGATGTAGATACGAGCTAACTTCTCGTTCTTGAAGTCCTCGCGAATCGGAATGAAGTGAGCTGATTTTGTAAGACGATCAATTATTACCCATATAGTGTCATACCCACTGGAGGTGCGAGGTAACCCGGTAATGAAGTCCATCGTTATGTTTTCCCACTTCCATACAGGTACTTCAGGTTGGGTTAGAAGTCCTGAAGGTCTTTGATGTTCTGCTTTTACTTTGGAACAGGTAAGGCACTTAGGAAACAAAAACACAATATCCTTTTTCATGCCAGGCCACCAGTAGGTGTATCGAAGGTCTTGATACATCTTGTCGGCTCCTGGGTGTACAGAGTACCGTGTTTTGTGCGCCTCATTCATAAGGAAATCACGAAGGCTATCGCGATCGGGAATCCATATGCGATTTAGATAGTATAGAATGCCGTCGGATTTGGTTTCGATTTTGAGTTCTGCTCCACATGACAGCTCATCTCGTACGTCGTTTTCTGTTACAGAAACATGTTGAGCTTCTCGGATTCGATCCTTGATGTCGGTTATGATTTGCGAACATAGAAGACGAATGAGTTCGCATAACCTTTTCGACTGAGCGCATCGGCCACCACGTTTGCCTTGCCAGGATGATACCGAATTTCACAGTCGTAGTCGTTAAGAAGTTCTACCCATCTTCGTTGCCTCATATTCAACTCCTTTTGGTTGAAGATATGTTGGAGACTCTTGTGGTCAGTGTATATTTCACACTTGGTACCGTAGAGGTAATGTCTCCATATCTTGATAGCGAACACAACGGCTCCAAGTTCTAGTTCGTGGGTGGTGTAGTTCTTCTCATGAACTTTGAGTTGCCTAGAAGCATAGGCTATCACTTTTCCTCTTTGCATCAGTACACAGCCTAGTCCTTGCCCTGACGCGTCGCAATATACTACAAAGTCATCGCAACCTTCAGGAAGTGTGAGGATAGGTGCGTCACAAAGTTTTTGCTTTAGAGTTTGGAAGGCTTCTTCTTGTTTAGGTCCCCATATGAAGGGTTTTCCTTTATGAGTCAAAGCCGTGAGTGGTACAACAATACGGGAGAAATTGGCAATGAAGCGGCGATAGTAACCAGTCAAACCAAGGAATGATCTTACTTCGGTAGGGGTTCGTGGCGCTTGCCATTCCTGTACTGCCTTGATCTTTGAAGGGTCGACATGTATTCCCTTGTCATTGACGACGTGTCCAAGGAATTGTACTTCCCTTAACCAGAATTCACATTTCGAGAACTTAGCGTACAACTTTTCTGTCCTTAAGAGTGTAAGGATGAGTTGAAGGTGTCGTTCATGATCAGACTTAGACTTTGAGTAGATGAGGATGTCGTCGATGAAGACTATGACAAAGCGGTCGAGGTAGGGTTTGCATACCCTATTCATTAAATCCATAAATACTGCTGGGGCGTTGGTTAAACCAAATGGCATGACCATGAATTCGTAATGACCATATCGAGTTCGGAAGGCGGTCTTTGGGACGTCTTCTTCATGTACTCTGAGTTGATGATATCCAGGACGAAGGTCGATTTTTGAAAAACAGGTGGCGCCTTGAAGTTGGTCCAGAAGGTCATCGATGCGAGGTAATGGGTAGCGGTTCTTGACCGTTAACTTGTTGAGTTCTCTATAGTCGATACACATGCGAAACGTTCCATCTTTCTTCTTCACAAAAAGAACAGGTGCACCCCAAGGCGATGAGCTAGGACGTATAAATCCTTTGCTAGTCAGCTCTTGCAGTTGACTGGCCAGCTCTTGCATTTCGGATGGGGCTAACCTATAAGGAGATTTTGCGACTGGTGTAGCGCCAGGTATAAGATCAATGCGGAATTCGACTTCTCTCATGGGAGGAAGTCCTGAGATGTCGTCGGGAAAGACTTGTGGGAATTCTTTCACTACAGGTATATCTTCGAGTTTCTTCTCCTTGTTTCCCTTATTGACGACGTGAGTTAGGAAGGCGACATAGTTCTTGCGGAGATATTTTCGGGCTTGAAGGCAGGACATCAATTTGAGTCCTTTCGAAGGGGTTTCTCCAAAGATTCGTAGAGTCTGACCATCTGCAAGAGGAATGCGAATGAACTTTTCGCGGCATACTACTTCAGCATGATGTTGGCTGAGCCAGTCCATACCGATTATAATATCGAAACTTCCCAACTTCATAGGAATGAGGTCAACTGGAAAATCGTGATCGTTTAGGGTGAGAGTACAATTGCGTATAATAGAGTTTAATGAGACCGGTTTTCCGTCAACAACTTCCACCGTTATGGATTCCATGAGATTATCACGAGTTTGGTTGAGGATGGGTTCAAATTCTAAGGACACAAAACTCTTATCCGCGCCAGTATCAAATAACATGGATGCATAACTACCATTGATGAGAAATGTACCGTTAACCACGTTGTTATCAACCCTAGCTTGATTGGCGTTGATGTTGAAAGCTCTTCCTCTAGCAGGTGGAGGAACTTGGTTAGCTTGGTTCACCGGATTTGCTTGAGCCTGGGCATGAATGATGTTCACCAAGCGTGGACAAGTGTTTCTAAAGTGGTTTGGGTCTCCACAGTTATAACAAGCTCGCATGGGTTGCATCATGGGGTAGTTGGGTTGGTAGTAGGATTGGGCTATATGTTCGATAGGTGGTAGGAGTAAAGGTTGTTGGGCTTGACCCACTATCTGATGGTGAGTTTGGGTTGTGGGTTGATTTCGGTTTATTCGCTGAAGTGTGCGACAGGTTTGGGTGGTGTGACCCGCACGGCCACAGCTAGTGCAATGCTGGCAGGGATGTTCAGGGAGGTGATGGTATTGACAACGGTTGCATTTTGGGTATGGGCCAGAGTATGGCTTTTTATATGGTGCAGCTGAGGGGGCAACTTGGGTGATGGGTGCAGCAGTGATAGGGGGGTTTGTTTGTGTGACAGCAAAGTTCCTGTTGTTTCGCTTCCTCTTACCAGCAAACTTCGAAGAGGAGACAGAATGGTTTGAAGTTTGGGCCTCAATGGGGGCTTTCTTTTTCTCCTCCTTGAATTTACAGTTTCGGATGCGATTCTCGGTAAGTTCGGTAGCTAGTTCCATTGCGACCTCAAGTGTTGCAGGTGAAGTGCTTAGAACCGAGTCTTGAATTTTCGAGGGGAGGCCTCGAATGTAGTGTTCAACCAAGCGGTACACTGGGGTGAACAAGTTGGGGATCATTTGGTTTAGCTCGAGAAATCTTTTGTTGTAGGAAGTATGATCTCCTTCCTTTTGTTTTAACGAATGGAATTCATCTTCCAACTTCTTGATTTCGCTTCTTGGACAGAAGCGTCTTGTCATTATTTCCCTTAACTCTTCCCATGTTAAGGCCATAGCATCTTCGACTGCTTTCTTACCCTTTTCTGTGTTCCACCAGGTAAGGGCTACCCCAAACAGTCTCCGGGTTGCGTAACGTACCTTGCGATCCTCGAGACAATCGCAATTTAGGAAGGTGTTCTCCATTTCCTCAAACCAGTGGAGGAGAGCAGTGACATCTTCGTTCCCTTCATACTTTGGGGGATCACAAGACTTGAAGTGTTTGTAGGAGCACCTTTTGGAGGGAGGGTTGTCGACATTCTGGTCTTCTTGATTGGGAGAGTTGATGGGATTCGCGGTGAGAGCTTGTTGGACTTGAATTACGATGTCAGGAAGCACCGCGGCCATTTGTTTTGCAATTTGGGTGGCCAAGCGTTCGTTTGACCTTCCTGACTTTCTACCTCCACATAGTTGCCTAGCCGACATCTACAGGAACATACATAGGAAGATTGTGAGTTTAAGAAGTTTTTAGGTGTCATGTGTCGTTAAAAGTAATAAAATAACATAATCATCAATAATGCAACTACATCCATAGGATGTCTTGGGTTTGCTCATGTTTGGGCCTCCAATGTCCCCCATACCATCGCCTGTATAGTCATGTGGGCCCCCATGACTATTGGCTTAGTAGGATTCACATCGCATCACCCGAATGAAAACCATGAAATATGATTGCGAGATGTATGGTAGGAGGGTGTCCAGGTATAGACACAATGACAACTCAAGGTGGGGTTAGCTCACACGACGTTTGGTATAGCATTCTTTGGGGCCTAATAGGTCCTTCATACTCTCATCGTTAGTCCCCAGGTAGGCAAACTGGTCCTTTATTTTGGATTTATACGAATGCCAAGCCTAGACAGGACGTTCCGACTACTGGTACTCGTACCCTTCCAGTTACTACATGCCCGTCATGGGAACTCACTTTGATGTGATTTGAAAAATACAAAACCATTGCAAAAATCATGGGAATTGTGAGGTGTGTGCTCTCATGGATATGATATGTTATGAGGATATGATTCATGATGAGCATTGTATAATAATATGTACTTATGAACATGCTTGCATAACATTGAATTTAACAATAAACAAAAAGCATATAAACATCATGAATTTTGTATGTAACACATAAACAATTTAAAAATTCTAATCAACTATAGTATAGGCCCCTAAGGGTCTAATAACATATCCTATATCCCTATAGTCATGGCTCTGATACCAATCTGTCACACCCCGACCCGCAGCGGAATAAGAGTCGGGGCATAATTGGGTTATCACCAAAGCTCATGATGTTTACTAAAATGTTTCATATTTATTAAATTCAAATTACAACTTAAATGTTCAAATCAAATTCATACAAATACAAGGAAATGAAACTAAGTAAAACAATCCAAAGCTTAAACTGATTTATTCTTCTAGGCCCTCTTATGTGTTTCTTGCCTCAACTGGATCACCTGTATCATGTGTAAAATGGGGGAAATTTTGGGTCAACAAAAGTTGGCGAGTGAACCTTGTTTAAAAACATTGTTATTGATTTCTTGTTGTATTTAATATTGAAAAGTTGTGCAATATTCATATGTGAGCAAACATATATAAAAAAACAATCACAAACCACCTTGAATGAGTATATGACATGAATGATAATGTATTGTGAGATCAAGGCTCAATCAAACGGAGCCGATCGTATGAAATGTATGAAGATGTATGTTAGATCAAGGCTCAATCAAACGGAGCCGATCGAATGAGGCACCTGTACTCAACCCGTCTCCCACGGGGAGCTGATGGGCCTAATGAAATGCATGTACTGAAAATGATAACTTTAATCTAAACATAATCCACACAACAATTGATACATATTGAATACACATTTGATCACGGATATGATGGATGCACAAGTGTTTAAATATAATAAATAATTAAGCGACACATGATACACCCCAAAAATGTGATTAAAACGGAGAATTGGTAGAGATTCACTCACATTGGGTGCGTTCTTTTGATGTGTTGGATGCGCACGAGTTTTGGGATTTGATCGACGAGGAAGAACTAACCTAAAATAATAACGAAATGTTCGGTAAATAATTGGATTTTATTGAGACAAATACTTTTAATTAACAATTTTAATAGGATTTTTTTTAGATTTATTTTTGTGAGTTTAAGGTCATTTTCTAACTTTAAAAATATTATTTTTAAGTATTTTTAATTAATTTTTAAATTAAATAAATAAATAAATAAAAATAAAAATTTTTGACTTTTTGACCGTTGACCGGACTTGTTGACCGTGTCGGTGGACTGTGGGTAATGTGTGCGCTGAGTGAGGTTCGAACCCGAGACCTCTCGTACGCGTGCACGCAGCTCTACCAACTGAGCTACGTGTCTAACCCGAAATATTCTCTGTTTTAATTATATATATATACTAATTAATTGTTATTTTATTTGAGTTAATATTAAAATGATTTAAAATGGCCGAACCGCTTGCAGGGACCCGGAGTCGAACTCGGGTCCTTCGGTTCGTATGCGCACAGCCCAACCGGTTGGGCTGTGTGTCTAATCTGTTTAAATTACGGTTTATATTATTCTTATACACATGCTGTGACTCGTTCTGATTCAGTTTTAAAAAGGTTGGTTTTAATTCTGAAAGTCGATACGTTGTAAGATTCGAACTCGTGACGTGCATTGTATGTTTGCACACAGTCCACCCTGGACTGTGTGTCTAACCCGGTTAAACACTCAGTTTATATTAATTTTATACTCATTTCGACTTCGTCTTCTTCATTTATAACGACATAGACAAAGATGTCCGACAGTTCTTGCTTAAATCGTTCGTCTAATATATAAATGATTGAAATGTAATGGATAAAGAGAGTTCCGGAAACGAATGTATCCGAACAGGATGTTTATCTCAGAACTCCGGCAAGGGTCGTCGGCTCTGATTTGTGAATTACGTCTGGGCGGATCAATTAATAGCTTTGATCAATGAGATGTGGAATTAAGTGACTAAACAAGAGATATCAGGGGGTTTAGATGATTGTATCGATTTACAGTGTGATTTCAGAATTTCCAGATATTTTCCGGTGAGTGCAGAATTTCCGGCAACGTCGTCTGGAACCGATTCTGGTTGAAGGATTGAAGTTAGTATATGTCTAACAATGGATTGAAAACGAAAGAGTCGAGAAATTTACCGATTTGGTGTAAGTCTCGGGTTTCCGGTGAAAGTCCGACGAGTTCAGAATTTCACGGCGAGTGCTAAGACTTCGATAAATTGTGCGATTTTGAGCGAAAAGGTTACCAGAGAGTTGAGTGTGAATTTATAGGGAAGAAACAGGATGAATCGAGTCCGAATTTGATCTTGATTCGTGGTCAAAACTTTTCCGGCGGTTATGACTGGGATTGCGAGATTAGACATCGGTTATAACCGATGTCGAAGTTAATACACGCGTTCAGTCAAAGGAAAACGGTCGTGATTGGCGAAATCGTCGGTATTTCCGGAGACTGCGGATTGGGCGCGCTGAACTCAGGTTTTGATTTCGAGTTTTATTTTAAGTGTTAATTGTTTCAATATAACAACAAAGAAGTCAAGTGGCGGAGTGGTAAGTTGTTTGCTTAACGAACCGGCTGACCCGGGTTCGAAACCCGGCAGCGGTATTTATTTTTTTATTCACTATTTCTTTATTTTTATTAATTATGTTTTAAAATTCTAACAATGTTTATTAGTTATGTATCGTTTAAAATTAATATGAACATTAAATACGCAACGAAAATTATAACTGAAATATTCGATTAATAAACGAAGCGGGTTTTGAAAACCCGTTTTTCGACGGATGTTACAGGGGGTATCTAGTTGGTTTTTAATGCTAGTTAGTGTAATAGTTAGGATTTAATGGTAATTAATTAGGTGTTTAGTGTATTAGGGATATAGGATGATATGAAGTGTCGGGTGGTCCTAACTATCTTTGTAACACTAAAACAATGCTTCTAGTGAAAATTTGGTGTTTCGGGTAGTGTCCGGTTGTTCGGTTGCTTTCTGGTTCGTTAAAGTGCTAAATGGCGCAGTTTTGTGTGTTATGAGGTACCTTTTATGATGGTTTTAATTCCCGGCACTTTACAAGTTATTCTAGATACTTTAACCTTATTTCTGCATTATATTTTAGGGCACAATTGCTGAATTTTGCTGATTAATGATGAGTTCTGCATTTAAAGTGTGTTTTGGGCACTTTTAAGTGCATTAATTGATTTCCGGAAAGTGTTAAGTCAAATCCGTGTTCTCCATTCTTGATTTAATATATGATTGCCATTGGACTTCTATCTAAGTCCTAGAACTGCCGTTAAGCTGAGTAACCGGACTAGTGCTGACACTGCTAGTCTAACCGGCAAGTCTACTAGTTGTTTTTAGTGCATTGTCTAATTGTTTTTAAACGAGACTATCCACATGAATGATATGCACTATTTAAATGTTTTCATGACAGTCCAAAGTATATGAGGTGCAAGCAAACAATTTAATACATTTTAACACATAATTGCATGATTAAATTAATAGTTTAATTGTACGGAAATTACTAGAAAGTTGACAATTGTCACACGATGTCCTTCCTAGCTAGACTCCGTCGGATGTCAGCCAATCTATAGTACCATACTAGCTAAGGTGGAGTTAACAAAAAAGTGTCCTAGTATATATGTTCCTAGCATCACGTATAAATATGTATAACAGATATTCGTGTGTGATAAATCGGTTTAGTTTGTGTTGTGTACTTTTAATATCAACGTATGTTACACCCAAAAAGTGCGTTAAAGCGAAAAGGGGTCAAGTATACTCACTGTGAGTGCGTAAACAGCAAATTAGGAGCGAGATGGAGTGAGGAGAGTGTCGGGTCAGCCTGCGGGAAGAAACAGAAGTGCATCAGTCTTCAGTAGTGCTAAAACGGTTAACGGAAAAGTTGTACGGAAACAGTCAGTTCATACGAAATGTCACTTTCTTAAGAAGTGCCACTTCCATAAGAAGTGCCACATTCGTAAGAAGTGCCAGTTCGTACGAAGTGCACATTTCGTGCGAAGTGACCTGTTTCATGTCCAAAATCGAGTGTTTGTACGTCGTTTCTTCGGGAAATCGAGTGGTCATCCATCCTCAAGTTACTGATCAAACCTAGCGCCAGAGAGGTCTTTGGAGCGGTTTTAGTAAGTTTATAGGAACTTGGGCTGGTTCGTGCGAACTGGCAGTTCGTACGAAGCAGCCCAGTTCGTACGAACTGGCTGTCTTGCATCTTGTGCGTTACAGACAGGGTTTTTGCTTGGAACAGACGTGTTTCGAATCCATTTTAGG
Organism: Scalesia atractyloides; assembly: GCA_947069175.1. Lineage (NCBI taxonomy): Eukaryota > Viridiplantae > Streptophyta > Magnoliopsida > Asterales > Asteraceae > Scalesia > Scalesia atractyloides. The sequence goes on from CAMTDV010000025.1 coordinate 27,453,380, forward strand.
CTGTTTTTGAATCCGCTTCGTCTCACTGCTTAAGTGAATGAAACTTAGGTTGGTTCTTATCCGTTTTTGTGTAAGTCAAGTTTAAAACAATTTTCTTAGGATTTACACACTTTGTGAGTTGAAACCATAAGATTTCTATCTTGGGTGTGAAACCAAGGTAAAAATAGACGGTTTTATAGAAGGTTTGTGAAACAAGATGAAGGTTTTCATAAAAGAAGAAATTTTAGATGAAATCAGAGATAAACTCGTGTAAATCATTGTGTAAATCGTCGAGGGTTGCTTGAAAGTAGTTGTTTCTTACGTTGCGAAACAGAGGGAGTGCGGGTTGGGACGTCAGTGCAAAATGGCAGCAAGTGTGAGAGCATGAGTGTGCTTGGTATTTATAGGAGATGAGAGGAGAAGGCCTCAGTTTGTGCGAACTGCCACTTTCGTGAGAAGTGCCACTTTCGTAAGAAGTGCCACTTTCGTGAGAAGTGCCACTTTCGTAAGAAGTGACCCTTTCGTCAGAAGTGACCAGTTTGTTTGGTGTTTTCGTTCATATTAGTTAGTTATATTAAGCGTTTTAGCGAGGCGTATATATATGTGTGTGTGTGTATGTATAACTATAAATAACATAGATAACTGTGTTTCGAGTTTGCGTTGCGTTGAGCGTTTCATGCATTATGAGTTAGGACAAGATAATTAAGTGAGATACATCGCGTGTTAGTTCCCAGGTTTTGTGAGTGTCAGGTTGGTGTGTAAGCGAGCGAGTAGCCTTTGGAAAAAAAATATCACGCGATATCTTAGTATACGCGAAGGCGTTGTAAGTGAATGTGTCATGAAGTGCGATGTGTAGTGTGAAATACGTGATGTAGTGTGAAAGTATGCGACCTAGCGTAGTAAGCGATATAGTTTACATTATGATCCGAATCTCTGGTGCTAGGCGTAACGAGAGTAACGAGATGTGAAAATACGGGTTGTTACAGTCTCCCCTACTTTAGGAAATTTCGTCCCGAAATTTATTCGAGAGGAAGACTTGAGAATTGACACGAATAGATAGCGATAAGGCGTTAGCGTAAGTTGAGTATGAATGAACGATCGACTGAGGATTGGCGAGTGATAGCGTCTCGGTGGTGTAGGGAATCGATGAGTAAAAGCGACTTAATTGACTCGTGGTTGATAACTCACGAGTTGGCGATCCAAAAATGTTTTTAAGTTTTTGAAAAGTTTTGTTAGATTATTACGAAAAAGCTTTTAAAGGAAACTCGATTTATGAAAATTTTCTCACAATGTGGCGTTAGGCTGAATCGATTTCACATTGTAAGAAGGATTTTACTTGCCCAAAGGTTTTAATAAAAATCAAAATTTTTAGAAATCTTTTCCATTTATTTCCAAAACATAACGGTAAATTTTTATAAATCGATTGGAATAGCGAAGCGGTGAGAATGAGATACGATAAGCGTTAAAGCGTTGAGAGGGGGGAGCGATAAGTGAAGCAATGGTGTTCAAGCATCGAGAGGGGAAAGGGGTAAGCGAAGCAGGGAAGATTCCAGCGAATGTATGAGTGCGTTGCTGTAGATTTGCGGGAAATCTAGATTTGTGCGATCGAGAAATTATGAGATGTTATGCCTTGCGAAGGGGTTTAGTATGTGAAGATAGTCACCATAATATTAAAGGTCTAATAACGTTCAACTACGCATGGCATTTCTTCACGAGAGTTTGTTAGCATGCAAAAAACACATATATATAGGAAGTACCAGCAGCGTATCCACAATGCTTCGACCACGCCGTCTCCGTCTCGTGAATAGATGTCACACTTTGTCAACATGGTTAAAACGCTTATATATAGGAAGTACCATCGACGTATCCACCACATTTTAACCATGTTTCTAACATTAGGGCACCATTAGAACTCACTACGATCCCCATGCAAACCCCAAGATAATCCCGTGTGCACCCGTGATTAATTTGGTGTTTGCATGTTTATCGTAAATTATTTTAAAGGCGCATAGTAGGGGTAAAATATTTTATATCGTGATATATTATATAGCCTTAGTAATAAGATTTAGTGTGTGAGCCTAGACTAAGTGCGATGACGAGAGAGAGAGAGAGATGTCGTCGTATGTTGAAACGACATCGTATGATTAGAAAAGTTAGGAAGCATAAGTACTAATGTCGAAAATCGTACCATTAAAACGTCGTTCTGCGCCTGGTCGGTGTTGATGATGACCTCTGCTGCTGGGGCTGCGGCTGCAGGTGCTACTGGTGCGGCAGTTTCTAGGGCGGCGAGTTGAGTTAGCGGAGCTGAAAGTGCTAGCATCGCATGTTATCGCGGCCCTATGCGGCAGTGGCTGGTGAAGTGGCCGTAACAGTTGCAGTTGTTGCAATAGAGGCAGGGGGTTCAGCCTGGTGGTGATAAGTACATCTGTGACACTGGGGAGGGTTCCAGTGTAAGCACAACTTGGGGGAGGTGCAACCGTTCGGAGAGGTTCGGGGTTAAGCGGTGCAGTTGCTGAATAATTGAGACTCGAGCTCTTTCTCTTGTGGCTAGGCTCGGTGGGGGCTTGCGGCGGTGTTGCGTCGTCGGATGGTTTGGCGGTTGCTTGCTTAAGTTTCTTAGTGGGATCCTTAGAGAAGAATCCAACCAAGGTTCGCTTGTCATTGATCTCTGCGGCCAACTGATTGGTTTCTTCGATGGTAGCCCGTTTTGCAGCTTCGATGAAATCGCCCACACACTCAGGCAAATCACGAAGGCACTTTTTGATGGCCTTTTCAGGAGTGTTAACTTGGTTAGGTCAAATGATGCTAAGTTGTTTGAACCTGGCTGTGAGGCCGGCGTTGTCACCTTCAACTTGCTTGATATCGCAAAATTCATTTTCTAGCTTCTGGACTTCGTGGGGAGGGCAATATTCTTCCTTCATGAGCTTCTTCAGCTCATTCCAGGTTAGCGCGTAAGCTGCATCGTTCACGCGTTTGTTACGCTCGGCTATCCACCAGTCGAGTGCTCTTGATTGAAATACTCCTATGGCACACGTGGTACGAAGATGCTCGGGGCACCTACTCTGACGGAGGGTAACCTCGATAGCATCAAACCACTGAACCATCTGAGATACACCTTCTTCGCCTGTGAAGACCATCGGTCCACAAGCTTTGAACTACTTGTAGGAGAAAGTAGACTTTGGTCATCGCACTTAGAGTCTTCCGTTGTCTGAGAATTGCTGAGGGATTGAACTTGGGTGATGATTTGAGGAATGACCTTGGCCATTTCCTTGGCCACGAGCAAGGCGATCCTCTTGTCGACGTATCATATGGCTTGACGTCGCGAGTTGGAAGCGTTCGAAGACATCTAGACAAAGAGATTCGGAATGAGATTCGATCATAATGATTTTTTTGAAATTGCGATGCGATTTAGCACGTTAAAAACTTGTTATATTTGATATTGTAACACGTATTCTTAGAATTCACATAGGAAACACATATCTCCTAGATCTTCACGTATTCACATAAGCACATGTAATCATATACTAGTTATACGTATGTATATATATATATATATATATATAACACATATATAGAGAGAGAGAGAGCACGAGGATGCGTTTAGGAGAGTTGTTATGATTTAGTTTTGTTGCGAGCATTAGCTCTTGTTTTGGATTGCGATGGCTGTGCGAGTTGTGCATATAACATAGTAAGACGAAAGTGATAAAAGAGGTAAGCGAAAAGTGACAAATCAAAAACGTTAAAAGTTCAAAATTCGTTGAAATGTGCACGAGACATATGAAAATCGATGATGCGTAAAATCGACGATTGCAGGCTTAAAATTGATAGAGCGCCCTGGGTTTTGAGACAACAACTACCCGAAGTGATTCGATCATTCCGTTGAGTTTGGATACACGCTTTGGCCAAATAGGAGAATGCTCTCACCGTCTTGCGACTAACGACATTACCCTTCTGGTTACTACGCGCCCCAAATCCGCGAAATAGTCGAGACTTTGGTGAGATTGAAAATCGTTGAGTGGGACGAGTTTTAAAGGTTCGGGTTTCACCCCTAACTTAATAACTTCGAATCCCTGATTGTGGTTTCCCTCCAGGACCCATCAGGAGGTTTCCACCGGATAGGATGGGAAATTTCCGTTAAGATGTGGATATCACTCCTAACTTAACAGATAATTTCGTGCTAATCGGAATACGCAGAGTGAGTGGTTCGTCGAGAGTTCGCGGTTTTCACTTCTAATGTCGACAAATCGACTCGTTTGTGATGTACGAGTATCTTTGCAGCTTCTGTGTTGTGTCCAAGTCTTAGGAAAGACTTTGTATAGTATTTTAAGTCCAAAGATTATGTTTTAATCGGATAAGCAAGGAATAAGCACATAGGTTCCTACTATAGACTAGGCAAACTACCTAATTCCCTATATGGATCTGATAACAATCTGGCACACCCCAACCGATGGCGAAATCATCGGGGCGCGTCACTAAGCGAATCAGACTGCTCAAGAGAATCGTAACAATTACTATATGACAATATTAAGTATGCAGGAATGGTTCGGCGATTGGAATAGGGAAGCGGTAGAATGAGATACGATAAGAGTTAAAGCGTTAAGAGGGGGAGCGATAAGTGAAGCAATAGGTTAAAGCGTCGAGAGGGGAAGGGGTAAGCAAACCGGGGTAGATTCCAGCGAATGTATGACTGTGTTGCTGTAGGAAATCTAGCGTTTGTGCGATCAAGAAGTGATGAGATGATACGCCTTGCGAAGGGGTTTAGTATGTAAAGATTGTCACCGTAATATTAAAGGTCTAATAACGTTCAACTACGCATGGCATTTCTTCACGAGAGTTTGTTAGCATGGCAAAAGCACTTATATATAGGAAGTACCAGCGGCGTATCCACAATGCTTTCCGTCTCGTGAATAGATGTCACACTTTGTCGACATGGTCAAAACGCTTATATATAGGAAGTACCATCGACATATCCACCACATTTTAACCATGTTTTTAACATTAGGGCACCATTAGAACTCACTACGATCCCCATGCAGACCCCTAGATAATCCCGTGTGCACCCTGATTAATTTGGTGTTTGCATGTTTATCGTAAATTATTTTAAAGGCGCATAGTAGGGGTAAAAACATATTATATCGTGATATATTATATAGCCTTAGTAATAAAATTTAGTGTGTGAGCCTAGACTAAGTGCGATGACAAGAGAGAGGAGAGAGAATGTCGTCATATGTTGAAACGACATCGTATGATTAGAACAATTAGGAAGCGTAAGTACTAATGTCATAAAATCGTACCATTTACAACGTCGTTCTGTGCCTGGTCGGTGTTGATGTTGATGACTTCTGCTGTTAGGGCTGCGGCTGCTGGTGCTACTGGTGCGACAATTTCTAGGGCGGCGAGTTGAGTTAGCGGAGCTGGAAGCATGTTATCGCAGCCCTGTGCGGCAGTGGCTGGTGAAGTGGCCGTAACAGTTGCAGTTGTTGCAATAGAGGCAGAGGGTTCCTGCCTGGTGGTGATAAGTACATCTGTGTCACTGGGGGAGGGTTCCAGTGAAAGCACACCTTGGGGGAGGTGCAACCGTTCGGAGAGGTTCAGGGTTAAGCGGTGCAGTTGCTGAGTAATTGAGATCGAGCTCTTTCTCTTGCGCTAGGCTCGGTGGGGGCTTGCGGCGGTGTTGCGTCGTCGGATGGTTCGGCGGTAGCTTGCTTAAGTTTCTTAGTGGGATTCTTGGAGAAGAATTCAGCCAAGGTTCGCTTGTCATTGATCTCCACGGCCAACTGATAGGTTTCTTTGATGGTAGCCGGTCTTGCAGCTTCGATGAAATCGCCCACACACTCAGGCAAAGCACGAAGGTACTTTTGATGGCCTTTTCAGGAGTGTCAACTTGGTTAGGGCAAATGATGCTAAGCTGTTTGAACCTGGCTGTGAGGCCGGCGTTGTCACCTTCAACTTGCTTGATATCCCAAAATTCGTTTTCTAGCTTCTAGACTTCGTGGGGAGGGCAGTTTTCTAGCTCATTCCTAATTGTTAGCGCGTAAGCTGCATCGTCCCGCGTTTGTTACGCTCGGCTATCCACCAGTCGAGTGCTCTTGATTGAAAATACTCCTGTGGCACACGTGGTACGAATATGCTCGGGGCACCGCTTCATACGAACTGGCTGTCTTGCGTCTTGTGCGTTACGGACAAGATTTTTGCTTGGAACGGACATGTTTCGAATCCATTTCAGGCTGTTTTTTACTCTGCTTCGTCCCACTGCTTAAGTGAATGAAACTTAGGTCGGTTCTTATCTGTTTTTGTGTAAAAATCAAGTTTAAAACACTTTGTGAGTTGAAATCATAAGATTTCTATCTTGGAAGCCGAAGCTAAGTCCAAAACCCTCATTTAGGTGTGAAACCATGGTAAAAATAGAAGGTTTTATGAAAAAGATGAAGGTTTTCGTAAAAGAAGAAGTTTTAGATGAAATCGGAGATAGACTGTGTAAATCGTTGTGTAAATCGTCGTGGTTTGCTTGTAAGTAGTTGTTTCTTATGTTGCGAAACAGAAGGAGTGCAGGTTGGGACGTCAGTGCAAAATGGCAGCAAGTGTGAGAGCGTGAGTGTGCTTGGTATTTATAGGAGAGGGAGGAGAAGGCCTCAATTCGTGCGAACTGCCACTTTCGTGTGAACTGCCACTTTCGTGAGAAGTGCCACTTTCGTAAGAAGTACAACTTTCGTGAGAAGTGCCTCTTTCGAAAGAAGTGACCCTTTCGTAAGAAGTGACCAGTTCGTTTGGTGTTTTGATTCGCATTAGTTAGTTATATTAAGCGTTTTAGCGAGGCGTATATATATATATATATGTATGTATAACTATAAATAACATAGATAACTTCGTTCGAGTTTGCGTTGCGTTGAGCATTTCATGCATTATGAGTATGGACGAGATAATTAAGTGAGATACAACGCGTGTTAGTTCCTAGGTTTTGTGAGTGTCGCATTGGTGTGTATGTGAACGAGTAGCCTTTGGAAAAAAAATATCACGCGGTATCTTAGTATAAGCGAAGGCGTTGTAAGTGAATGTGTCGTGAAGGGCGATGTGTACTGTGAAATGTGCAATGTAGTGTGAAAATATGCGATGTAGCGTAGTAAGCGATATAGTTTACATTATGTTCTGAATCTCTGGTGCTAGGCATAACGAGATTAACGAGCTGGAAAATGCGGGTTGTTACACGTACTCACTCAAATGGGTTTCCCCGCACTTTGGAGGAAATGGGTCATGGGTATCCTCTCTTCGTCTGGAACCTCCATATTGGTGAACGGGTCACCCACAATTGAATTCATCGTGCAAAAAGGGGTTAGGCAAAGTGACCCTCTTTCTCCACTTTTATTCATACTTGATATGGAAGCTTTACATGTGGTCTCAACTTGTGCCATGACGAACATAATTTTCAAAGGGATTCAGACGCCAAATGACAGGCCAACAATCTCACACTCTTATATGCAGACGATGTCTTATTCGTGGATGAATGGTCCATATCAAACTTCAAAAACCTTGCGAGAATTCTTGAATGCTTCCACTTGTCCTCCGGCCTCAAAGTTAACTTTAACAAAAGTCAACTCATCAGGGATGAAGTTTCACATACCGAGATCGCAAATATGGGGCTCGTAATAATTTCTTAATGGCTTAATACGGAAGTGGACACATATATACAAACATGTTCAAATACTAAACTGATTAAAAACAACAACCAGAAGAAGACATGCAATAATATGTAGGTCACAAGAAAAGACAAGTGATAGAAACAATGGTGGGTTTCCCTAATAATACGTTACAGAGATATCAAGAAAATGTTACTTATAAATAGCAATGAAGATATTACAAAATGTGTATCAAGTCAATTAGTTACTAAGATACACTATGTATCCTACTACACTTGCACTGCTCCTTCTAGTACTCACCAGTAACTTTTTCTGGCGTTGGTAGTCCACCCATCTCCGCCAAAAAACCTACCACCTGGCCCTGTTCCATTACCAGTCATCAAAGCCTCCACTTATTAGGAAGCCTCCCACACCCTTCCCTCCAGAAGCTATCACAAAAGTACGACCCGGTCATGTCCATCCGTCTTGGCTCGGTTAAGTTTGTGATAGTCTCGTCACCGGTGTCGCTAAACTCTTCTTGGGGACCCATGACATTGTATTTGCTTCTCGTTTTCAAATCCAAGTTGCAAAGTATCTATCTTATGACAACAAGGGCATGACCTTTTCAGAATACGGACCATATTGGCGGAGTGTAAGAAAGTTTTGCACGGTGGAGTTGCTAAGTGCTACAAAACTTAATGGTTTTGCTGGGATGAGAAGAGAGGAGATTGGGCTGATGGTGGAGGAGATGAAAGCTGCGAAAAGGCGCGTAAGGTGGTGAAGTTGAGTGAAACAGTAAGTTCGGTGATCGAAGGGATGGTGTGTAGGATGTTGTTTGGCAAGAAAAATGATGAGAGGTTTGTTTTCAAGACTTTATTGATAAAGCATGGAAGCAACGGGTATATTGATTTTGCATATTATGTGCCTATATTGGCTCTGTTTGATCTTCAGGTAATCACGACGACCTAACATAATCTTGTTTGTGAGTGACACGATCAAACCTAACATGAAATTTGTAGGTTTGAATTTAAACTAAGTCATAGGTTCAGGAATTTCGTGTTAACCCACAAGCACATGTAACCAAACGGTTTGTGTGGGTCAACATGATGGGTTCTTGGGTTGGCCCCCTTACTCTATTTATTTTAGTAAAACTAAAAATAAATTTATAGGAAATGATAACTTTCACTATATTTCAACCATAAATAAAGATTAATAACAACCATATTAACAACTATAAATGATAGTAAATGAAATAATTATAAACAAACGGGTTGTATTCATGTCAACCCTCGAATAAGCGTATCATGTTCGAGTTCGTATGTTTGACACAATTCTTGGGTTCATGCCATATTTGAGTGTGTGTGTAATTAATTAGACACTACAACTCGCAAATACGACCAACTTAACACCACTATTTGATGCAAATGTTTAGGGTTTGACTATACGCTTTAAGTCATTAAGTAAGGAGCTTGATGAAATGTTTGAGATTTTGATAGACAAACATGAAAAACACAATCAAGCATCAGAGTCTGCAAATCATGATCAAATGGACTTCATCGACATATTGCTATCACTAAAACAGGACTATTCAAAAACCCATGATCACCTATCCTATACAATAGATAGATCAAACATGAAAGCCATATTACTTGATATGGTAGCCGGTGCCATTGACACTGCCAAAACATCCATTAAATGGATTCTATCTGTTCTTATTAAACATCCTAAAGTAATGAAGGAGCTACAAAAGAGTTGAAAACTATGGTTGGGGATAAACTGATGGTTGAAGAAGCTGATTTGACAAGGTTAAGATACCTACACATGGTAGTTAAGGAAACTTTTTGGCTTTAATCAGTATCTCCACTCTTGGTTCCTCATCAATCTATGGAGGACATCACGATCAAGGCTACACTATACCAAAGAAAACACGAGTTCTTGTAAATTACTGGGTATTTGGACGTGACCCGAAAGTTTGGTCCGACAATTGGGAGGAGTTTCGTCCTGAGAGGTTTCTTGACAAAGAAATTGATTTTTGGGGACATGATTTAAGCTTATACAATTTGGCATCGAAGAAGAGGATGTCCTGGAATGAATTTGGGATTACTAAATATTGGCTTGGTGGTTTCTAACTGGTTCATTGGTTCGATTGGGAGCAACCAAATGGCATGTCACCAAATGACTTGGACATGAAAGAAAAATTTGGATTAACTACCCCAAGAGAGAAGCCCTTATTAGCTATTCCGACATACCTCACCTAAGTATCATCGCGCAAAATGTTAAGCTTCACAAGCATTGAATCAACATTTTGGCATTTGGGCTTTCCCGATCTACTACAAGCAATATGCCTAAGTGTAACAGTGCTATCTTATTAATTCTTAGTTGTCGACAACCTAATATCAAACCCAACCTTCTCCGCATATGACTCATAAATGGAAGCCGCATCTTCCTCCTTAGCAAATACCATACCAAAACAGGTCTATACATATCCATTAAATTGGGTATCCAATATCTGGTACCATTCAGTGAATCATATTAATTAATGCGAACCGATTCCTGTAAATCCTGTATATGGAACATCAGATTATGATACGATAAAGACTTAGCATCAATAACACATAAAATAGAACAAACAGTTACACGTATGTAAATGTGAACAAGATGGAATGAAAGCCATTAGTAGTACATGTGTAAATCTGAACAAAATGCTTACAAATATAAATTTTCAAGATCTTAAACAACCACACAAGCCTCATGATAACCCCAAGTATGCAATTACACGTGTGTAAAGCAGAATAGTAACTCACAAGATACATACAATTTAGAAAAATAAACACTCATATAGATATTGAATTAATATAACAAACAACTACACAAATAAGTACAATACAAACAAATACACACACTAAAATTTACTTGTAAAACATGTTGAACCGTAGACTCTTATTTTTTTGGACAATTTCTAGCATCATGATAACCCCAAGCACCACAAATTGTACAATAACGTTTATCCATCATCTGGTGAACATATAGAGCAGTAGTACCTTCTTCATCAACAACATTGCAATTAATGGAATTGTTCAGTGCATCATCAAAGCGTGAAACATTCTGCACATTCGACATCAAGTTGTATTGCTCCCGATCAGTTGCTACACCACCTACTTCAGCCAGCTCTTCTAATTGTTCCTCAGCCATGACTGTAAATCACCAAATAAAAAAAAAATTGGGGCAAATTAAGAGCAAACATGTAAAATCCACATATTCAAATTGAGATTGTGAAACGTATAAACAAAATCAACAATCATTGAAAATCCAAATTCAATTAAATTGTAACAAAAACAACAAATCAACAAAGATTAGAATTGAAAAAACAATAATTGAAAACCTGAGTTGATACCTGCAAATCACTAAGAATTTGATAATATAGATTCATAACTGATTGAAGATTTAAAAGCTCTAAAATCGTTGAATAAATCAAACGATTGAAGAATTTGTCGAACATTTCAGATGTACGACGTAATCATGATTTCATATTCTATGTGATGTGATTTCATCGTATGGTAAGAGCAGAGCGTGATTTTATTTCAGATCTGTGTGAGATGAGGATGATGATATATCGATTATAAAAGAAAACAGAATTATACAATTCCTAATTTACCCTTTTCATTAAAACACAAGGGATAAAGATGAGTGGTTGAGATTTCTTCTCATGGTTCTCACAAAATTGGGTGTTCTCATTTAAACCTTCTATATATATATATAAGGATGGGTTAAAATGAGAACCACCACGATTTACGAGAACCGCGAGAACTTTTTGATCCGGGGCGAGTTGGACCAATTTTTTTACACAAACGTAAATGAGAATGTTATAAACACATCTGTAAAAATTATAAAAATTGTCAAGTCGATAGTTTTGATTGATATGTTTACGCCGGGCGTAAAAAAAACTTGCATCAGTCAAAACTACCGCCTCAACACTTTTTTTTACTTTTTTATACAGATGTGTTTATAATATTTTCATCTACATTTTTGCAAAAAAAACATTTGGCCCAACTTGTAACACTCAGAAATATATCGGTAATTTCGTACAACTTGAACAACTGTTATAATAAATGTTAACGCGGTTTTCGACTTGAATTTATTAAATTAAGTCCTAAATGTCTAGGATCACATAAAATCATAGCTTAGCATGATAACAACCACGCCACAAACTGAAAACGATTAAAACTAAGTCCTAGACTGGTGGCTGAAACGCGAACAAGACATGCCTACACGAAATTTCATGAAAACGCCATCTAAAAATAATAAGTGCCTTATACTTTTTTAGGAAATTCTATTTGAAACTCGAATTGTCCAAGTCCGCAGAAAAATGCAGAAATCCTGCGGAAGTGTACAGCATTCTGCAGAACGAAACAGTAACTGTCCGAAAACTCAAAAATAAATATAATTTGTTATAAATAATATAACGGGCATTAAAAACGACACAAAATCCGTTTTTAAATATCATTGCGTAAAGCTACACATCTAGTTCAGTAAACTGCCCGACAAGCAAGCCGGTACCGGAATTGTGTCAGAAATAATAATTTTTTTAGTACGTAGAGTTGAATTATAAAATCGGACAGTAAAAAATGTGCAAAATCAATTTTAGTTGTGAGATTATATAAGTTATGCACAATACCAGTATTCAACCCGGTACAAGACCTGAACAGAATTTTTCAACCGAACAACGAACCAACAATTTTAGTGGGTTAGTTGGACCTAGTGTCAAATTACTTTAAAATTTAAACCATAAATCCTTATAGAAAATTTTATATAAAATCACCAAGTTCTTAAAAGTTTATATAACTTACAAGATAAAAAAAGAAAAATAAACAAAAACCCTTCCCCATCCACGGCTTTGGAAGGGTGTCGGACCCCACTTATCTTTGATGTGTTGTAACGATTTGAGCAATGCTAGGTGTGGATGTCTAACTTTCTATGCATTACAATTTTAGATCATTTTTGAGATCCAAGACTACATGCATACACTTTTTATCTCATTTACAACATGAAGATTTAACTCTTTCATCTCTTTTTCTCTCTCTAAATTTCGGCTAACACCAAACACCTACATCTTCAACTTTTTCAAAATTCAAACACAAGAATTCAAGCATACATGGGTGAATCAAAGAACTTGTGAAGCTTGAAGATACACTTAACGTATTTTAGCAACATTTAGAACTCTTGGATCTTCATATTTTTCTTCATGTCTTCATCTTGTTCATACTTAGCAAACTAGTAAGAATCAAAAACTAACATCTACATTTTTATAATTTTTTATTTTTGCTTAATATACAAGTTCATCTTGAATCATACATAACAAACCCACTTAAAAAACAATAAGAAAAACTAAAGTCATTATTATTATCATAAGATTCCTTGGTGATTTTGGATGAACTTGAAATAGTTTATGGTAGTAATTATAATTCTTGCATCTTCATGTACAAAAACATAATCTAAACACATGCATGTTAAGATCTAACAAGATTCACCAACAAAATGTTATGGACATGGTTTTTTTTTATCTTAAAATGGTTATATGCATCTTGTGAAACATGTATGATTATTTAAAACCCAAAAACTTGATTTTTTGTTTAAATGGATGAATAAAGTTTCCCATTTTTTGAAAAGATCATGAACATGAAACTTGTTACTAGAAGGTTTTTGAACACATGCTTATACTTAAAATTACTTCTTATGTCATCTAAATTATGAGTTTTTAAATATAATTATGATTTACAATTTTTAGATGAAAATTACAAATAAAGTTTCCTTTTTGGGAAAGTTGGAAACTACACTAGTTCATGACATTTTGTTGACAAGTTAGGATGATCTATGATACTTGATGATGTTTTTAGTCGAAAATGATCTAAAACAAGTTTGTTTAAACTTGGGAGAAGTCCATAGTTTAGGGGAAACTAGGGCGAAATTTTATAAATTCGGTTTTGATTAAAAAGTGTTAAACGAAAGATTTGGTGACTAGAAACGACTTGGGATTTTTAAACGAGACTAAACGGATTTTTGTACAAGAATTTATAAATTCACATTTTATAAAGATTCTAAACTAAAGATGGTAAAGTATATATTTTAGATAAATTTATACTTTAAGTATGCATCAAGTATCATAATAATATTTTTGTGTATATATTATGTAATTAGATCAAGTGGGGACTAATAAAAAAATATATAAACACACAAATACAAGAAATTATGGAAACACTTGAAAACCGAAAATTATAAAAACGGAAGCGTCCATCCTTGGACATAAATAAATAAATCAGACACTTCGGAAATTCGGACAAAATAAAAATATATATGGCACGGGTGAAATAAACGACATAAAGAGACGGACGACACGGATGAATCGGGCGACAGGACCAACTAAACGACATGAAGGAAACAATCGAAAACTAATAAACGAACCGACACTCACTTTATTATTTTTACAAGATTTTATAAAAGTAACATGTACAAAATATTATTGGTTTATAAACTAAATTTTTATAAGTTAAATTATCATTACTAGTAAGTAATAAGAATATGGATTGACCCAAAACTTAATAAACATATGGACTAGCCCATCCTTTAAACTGAAAATTGGGCTAAAGCCCACTTTTGCAAACCCATATGGACAAGCCCACATTTTACAAACTATTTTTAGGCTACTCCCCACCTTTACACAAATTTATTTGGAATAGCCCACCCTTTACAAACTAATTGGGCTTGATCCACTTTAAAAAAATTTATTTGGGCTAGGCCACTCATATAAAACGAATTGGATTAGGCCCACATATATGAGCTCACCTTGGGCTAGGCTCACACATGTTAAACTAATTGGGCTAGGCCCACACTAATTGAAAACAATTGGGCCAGATATACAGTAAACACTTAATTTAGATTTAAAACCTAACATATAGTTGAGGCCCATTCAAAAATAAACTAAATAGAATATATATATATATATATATATATATATATATATATATATATATAAACATAAAAGAAAACAAATGAATACAAGTATAATAACGAATTCAAAGATGAGATAATTGTACCATGAACGAATATAAACCTAGTGTCTAATAAGATTACAACATTTATAGGCTGAGAAACAAACAAAGAATCTGAAATATAATAGAGATTTGCTTGGAACAAAATTTTTGAGTTCATGTTTTCCTCTTTTACTAAACGTTTTTATGGTTTTAAACGCTCGGGGATGTATACATGTTATAAATGTATAGCTTGGAGAAAACGAAACCAAACTTAGATCATATGGGATTAGGTGTTTAAAATCAAAGGGGCCACTTTAATCAATAACATAAGCCGAGGAATAATGAGATAGATCTATTGGGTGTGGATGATCCCCAATCTGAATAAAACTATGTCCGTTCAGAGTGCTTTTGTGTCTAAAACTAGTGTCTATGACACAGATAAATCGTCAAGGGTTGGTTGCCTCCTAGTTCAGCATACAGATCACTGTCCTTGCAACATACTAATGATCACCCGGATTTCATTTTAAGCTATACAAAACGAATTTTACTACTGCAGATGTTTTTAAAGATTCATTTGGAACGAAAAACTAATAATATGAATTCACCAACCTTTGTTGACGTTTTCAAAACTAAATGTATTACAGGAAACTAGTGGATGGTCTCGGGAAGGTGTTTCCGTGGAATAACAAGTCAAGCTGGGGAATGATGTCTTGTATTTGGTCCTTTTGTTTGGAAACAATGTATTTGTAAACTTATGTTTTGAAACAAAGTTGTCTGGTGTTGTACTTTTCGAACAAACTTATGGTTGTAAACTTGTCTTTAAATAAATGTATGGATAGACAACTTCTTATGTTTTATATATTATCGCTCTGGCCACACTTCGTCACGCTTCCTCTAAACCGAAATTCGGGATGTGACAAAACTCGCCTCGAAACAAAAAGTTCTCGCGGTTTTCGCAACTCATGGTGGTTCTCATTTGAACCGAATCATATATATATAATATAGGTTTAGCATCCTGTAAAAAGTACATTTTTCGTGAGAAGTGTGAGAAGTCATAGGAATTGACATGTAGGCATGATGGACTTAGGCATGATGTTTTGGGTTGTTTTGGCAAGAAAAACAATAACATAATAATTTAAGACACAATGCAATGAATTCTAGGCTTAAAACTTAAAACACCATGCCAAGAACGTTAAGTAGTGTGTTTGAAGTGTTAAATAGTGCTTTCTAAATTGCACGTCTATAATATGTTACATAGTGTTTTAAATTGTTATGTTTGGTGTTTTTCTTGCCAAAACAACCCAAAACATTATGGCTAAATTCAAAACATGATGTCTACATGTTAATCCTTATGTCTTCTCACACTTCTCACGAAAATGGTCATTTTTACAGGAACCTCACCAATATATATATATATATATATATTATATGCTAAAAACGTTTGTTTATGATTGTGTCTAATTAAGTTATTATTTTTGCTTCTATTGAGTGTTGATTTTCCAATTATAAAATTATAGACATTTACTCGTATGCTAATAAACGTCAATTCAGCAACTAGACCGTAATGATTTTTTCTGTTAATTTAATTAACTCGTTTGATATCGTTTTATGATTATTTGTCATTTTCATTCACCATATCCATTGTTAACTCTTAAAAATGTGACAGACACTCAGAAAATGTTAATTAAAAATCTCAATAAAGATATTGTAAACTTAAGGTGTATGCAAGTCAACCATGTATCCTATTATGGTTGCAGTGCTCCTCCTAGTATTCACCGGAATCTTTTTCCAGCGATGCTGGTCCGGACATCTTCACCACGAAAACCTTCCACCTGGTCCCACTCCTTTACCAGTTATCGGAAGTTTTCATTTGATAGGCAGCCTCCCCCACCGTTCCTTCCACAAGCTATCCCAAAAGTACGGCCTAATCATGTCCCTTCGTCTTGGTTCGGTTCAGTTTGTGATAGTCTCTTCACCGGATGCCGCTAAACTCTTCCTAGGGACTCATAGTCATGACACCGTCTTTGCATCTCGTCCTCAAACCGAAGCCGCAAAGTACCTATCATATGATCGCAAGGGGATGACTTTTACGGAATATGGATCATACTGGCGGAGTGTTAGAAGGTTTTGTGCGGTGGAGCTGCTGAGTGCTACAAAAATTAATGGTTTTGCTGGGATGAGAAGGGAGGAGATTGGGGTGGTGGAGGAGATGAAAGCTGCGGCAAAGGAGCGTAAGGTGGTGAACTTGACTGAAACAGTAAGTTTGGTTATCGAAGGGATGGTGTGTAGAATGTTGTTTGGCAAGAAAATTGATGAGAGGTTTGCATTCCAGACTGTAATTGATAAGAGCATGGAAGCAACGGGCACCTTCAATTTGGCTGATTATGTGCCCATATTAGCTCCGTTTGATCTTCAGGTAATCCCATGATCTAAGTGTTGGGTGTATTTTATACCCAACTCGGGTTTCATAATTAATTCCCATGATCTAAGTGTTGCGTGTATTTTATACCCAACTCGGGTTTCATAATTAATTTGCCAAATGAATTTCACATATTTGCATTTAGTCTAGACATGTTTGGGAGCTTTAGGTTGTAAACGTATAACATGTTTAGCTAATTACTAGTTGTGTTTTGGTTGGTTCGTGGGATAACTTGTTTATATTTTTTTATACACTTCAAAAATGTGTCTAATGTATGTAATTACTTAAATTGATTGCTTATTTTGTACCAATGTGTAAAAGCTAGAAAGAAATAAGCAAGGTTTTGTAGTTTAAACATATTATTCTTTGCACCTTTGTATTGTATTGTGGTACATTTGTAATTTAAAAGTTCTACTATGGGCAGAAACTAGAAGATAATAAGTGTACTATTTTGTTCTGGTCTATGTGTTTGATACCATTTTTTGTTTCATGTTCTATTTGGCTTCTTGTGGAGTTCTGCAAACCCATTCGCAATCACGGTCAATTTAACACATCTACTTGATGCAAATGTTCATGGATTGGCTAAACGCTCTAAGTCGTTATGTAAGGAGCTTGATGATATGTTCAAGAGTTTAATAGATGAACATGAAAAACGCAATCAAACATCCGAGTGTCAAAATCGTGATCAAATGGACTTCATCGACACATTGTTATCACTAAAGAAAGAGTATTCGAACACCCATGATGAACTGTCATATACAATAGATAGAACGAACATGAAAGCCATATTGCTAGATATGGTTGCTGGTGCCACTGCCACTGCCAAAACATCCATTGAATGGGTATTATCAGTTCTTATCAAACACCCTAGAGTGATGAAGGAACTCCAAAAAGAATTGAAAACTATAGTCGGAGATAAACATATAGTTGAAGAAAACGATTTGACAAAGTTAATGTACTTACACATGGTAGTTAAGGAAACTTTCGGCTATATCCTGTAGCTCCACTATTGGTTCCTCATCAATCTATGGAGGATATCGTGATCAACGGTTACAATATACCGAACAAAACCGAGTCCTTGTAAATTATTGGGCATTTGGACGTGACCCGAAAGTTTGGTCAGAAAATTGGGAGGAGTTTCTGCCCGAAAGGTTTCTTGACAAAAAGTAGGCTTCCGTGGACAAGATTTTAAGCTTATACAATTCGGCGTGGGAAGAAGAGGTTGTCCCGGAATGAACCTAGGATTATTAAACATTGGCTTGGTGGTGTCGAACATGGTTCATTGGTTTGACTGGGAGCTACCAAATGGCATGTCACCAAGTGATTTAGACATGAATGAAAAGGTTGGATTAACTACACGAAGAGTTAAGCCTTTAATAGCCATTCCAACATACCGGACCTAAGGATCATCGGGGTACAACATATAGCTTCATGAATAATACTTAAAAAAGTGTTTGTATTTTTAGTCTTGTCAAACTTTTTCGCTTAGAAGAAAAAAATGGTTGGAGTTACCCATCCGAAACAATCATGACTTGATCTTGCTAGCTTAGTATTTGTCCCACACAAGTTGTCGTTTGATACTATTGTTGGTTTGGTATCTTCTTTGCTTGGACTACTAATTTGGTATTACCTCTATATTAATTATCAACTATTATTTGTGTGATAATGTTCAATTTTATATGATTCTATTTTGTACACGTGTATCATCTAAGCTTTCCATATCTTGGAAAATAATCCATTAAAAATCTTTTATAACTATATATTGCTGAACGAAAGTCCATACAATAATAGAGTTTTTGTTGTTAGTTATTACTCATCAGCCTTTGCTTAACTTCTCTACGTAGTTTATGAAAAAAAAAATATAATATAGAATAAAATAAATAGAAAATTAAAAATGTCTAACATTCTACTTTATTAAATTTTAAATAAATAATTAAAGTAGCTACGTAACTTGAAATTTAATACTAAAAATTATAAATAACTTAAAGACTAAAAAAGGTTGGTGATGATGAATGATATGAGCAAGATATTCGATGGTGATGATGAATGATATGAACTAGGATTTCTCAATCGCGTGTTGCCGTGGAGAATTCATGTACGAATCAAACAATAAAGATCAACTTTTTAAGCTACTATATTACATTACAATATACATTCAAAACCAACTTATTCTAATTAATAATGACTGGTTTTAAAACATCCATTTTAGATAACGTAAAGGAAAATTTATAATTTTTTTTGTTGGGTACCAGATTAGTCTGTTTTCTATATACCGAATTAGTTGTACAAAAATAATGAACGAAAGTTAGAATACGAAAATGAAACTATTGGGTTAAATGCTTATATTATTTAAAGTGTAAGAGATTAATTTGAAACTTAAAAAAATATTGTTGCATTGTATGTAAAATGGTTTAAAAGGGGTAGCAATAACTTTACTAGAGTTTAGGGATGTTAAATAAGTTTATCCAAATTCAAGGGGTAAGAATGTAAGTTGTTTTAAAAAAACTAACAAAAGTGAGGGGGAAATGATAAAAACCAAAACCTTGGTGGTTAAAATAAAAAAAATTGTGGGATGGTTACAAATGTCACTAAGAGGAACAAAACCAAAATATTGTAAACAATAAAAAAGTAAAGTTTATGAATAGATGACATTCTTGTAATTAAAAGAAAAATTATGAGAATAGTGAGTACTCTAGCTAGTGATTTTATTGAATATTTTGAATAATAAGATATACGTGGGTGAAGATGGATATGAACAAGATCTGTAGATGCTGATGATTGATCTGACTGACATCAACCAAGATGAACGATAATACTACAAAATAATGACATGAATTAAGGGTTATCGGAAGTCGTGATTTTCTTAACAAGTGTTATATTCCGATGGCCCATGTGATTTACCTAAGTTATGCATACGAATACGGACTAACGTGGTTGGTGACCAATTAGTAAAGACAAAGCCTTTAGGAACATCTAGGGTTAGATGTTTTGGGTCCAAGTCTCATATATGACAACACTAAAGAAATTTATCGTTCTAAAAAATGTATATAATTACGACCCCGTTGCAGCACGTGGGTCCTCAATACTAGCTTTATTCAAATTTTAATGTATAGTCATTTCTTAAATTTATAATTACACTCTACAAACGCTTGTCATTTCATAATTGAGCATTTCATAATTGATGATTAATCATACGTTTTAGACAAAAACATCAAATTAAAAACAAAAATCAAGGTTTGATTTTATTGTAAAATCTAGGGTATAAACCTATGTTACACGAGTTGAATAAAGAAAAATTAATTAATTAGTAATGGAGATCTAGTAATTAAATAGTTAGTTAGGAAACGATAATTTGATCAGAGGAAAAAAGAAAATGATGATTTGATTATATAGTAAATATGAAAACGATTGAAGAATTTTAAAAGAAACAGATCGCGTATCATGGATCATATTAAGTTAATAAGAAAACATAAGAAAACGGGAAAAAATGTTGAGGTGAATTACGACATGTGACACCAAATTTACTAGCTATAAAGATCAACTATGTACTATGTCAAAATGTGTAAGAGGTCAATTATTTTTGAAATTCAGGAGTAATCCATATTTTCATTTGTGTCGCATCATTTGTAAAAGTGTCAAAACTGGAAAACTGAGTATTTGTGACTGCATTTTCAATCACATATAGTGCGAAAAAAAGCTCCTCAGATCAATAGAGCGACGTAACTTTTAGTCACAATAATTCCAACCGGGTTGCAACTGCATTTTTACCGACCGGTTTTTGAACCAAGCAACAAGTTTCTTTTACGGATTTGCGACATTTGTGACTGCATTTTCATCACATATAGTGCGAAAAAAGCTCCTCAGATCAATACAGCGACGAAACTTTTAGTCGCAATAGTTCCAACTGGGTTGCGACTGCATTTTTACCGACCGGGTTTTTGAAGGAGCAACAAGTTTCTTTTACAGATTTGCGACATAAGACTTTTAGAGATTGATTCATACCAAAAAAAACTCACAAAATTGTTTAAAACCAATCATTATTTCTATAGTTGGTCAGCATGAGGTCACTTGCATGTTCACAAGTGAAGACATGCAACATAATGGAAATCCTTTTCCATCTCAGGCTGGGGTGCTTAATTTTTTCTCTTTTTTTAAACTAAGGGCAAATTACATTTTCCATCAAGGTTTCTCTAATGACAGATTGATAATGTCATTGTGATTAGAAAAAATTAAAAAAAGGAAAGTCAATATGTTGACCAAAAGATGAGTCAAATTAATTGGTTATCAACACGGGTGTCAATTTTCAATAGTGAAGGAAAGTCAATATGTTGACCAAAGGTGTTAAAATATGAGTCAAATTAATTTGTTATCTATCACCAATTCACCCCCATCATCCAAATCTCACACCCACATCAATGGAAATTAGTTACCAGGAATGAAATTAGGAAAAGATTTAGCAATGGGATTAGAGCGGGTTATAACACCATGAAAGAATCCTTCACCAGGTCCATATGTACACTGGCTAGACACAAATGGCTATCCACAAATATTTGTGAAACAAGATTCGCTTTTACGATGGAGATATGGACCATGGAATGGTGTTAAGTTTCAAGGTTTGCACATAGAAAACCCAGTCCTATTTACTCAATTCTATTTGTTTTTAACGTAAGGGAAATATATTTCAAATATGAACTTAAGACTTCAGTTGTTCAAAGGCTCCTTGTGCAGCCAGATGACATCACAATGCATTTCCGATAATCCGAGGGTGGGCTGTGCATTCTCTTGGAGCACTAACAGAGAGTTGTGGTGGTTATGGACTTTGTGGGCCGTATGGAAGCTACAACCCTAATAGGTACCCTCCGTGTAAATGTATGGCAGGTTTTAAGCCTCTAGTCCTAGATGAATTGGATAGAGCAAATGGATTGAGTGGCTGTGAACATAAATAGGCTTTAGATTGTGGAAGTGGGTATGGCTTTAAGAAAATTTCCGGGATTATATTTCCAGACACATGTAGTTCATGGTACAATCATAGCATGACGCTTAAAGAATGTAAGATGTCCTGCAGAATGAACTGCAGTTGTACAGTTTTTGCTATTCAGATATCCGAAATAGAGGAAGCGGATGTTTCTTTGGTTTGATGAGCTTATGGACACCAAAGAGAATGATGATAAGCAGGATCTTTACATAAAATTGGCCCTCTCTGAGTTAGCAGGTACACACCTCAATGGTTTCACTGTAATTTTGAGTTTTTTTTTTTTTAACTCAATGCACTTGTAAATAGAAAACCATACTTTGAACTCAATGCACTTGTAAATAAAAAACCGTACTAATTGTTGTTATTCGTTTGTTAAGGATGTGAAGTTTCCCCATATAGCATTAACAAGAAGAAAAGAGTAGTTGCAGTGGTGCTTTAAACTGCATTTGTTGTTCTACTTCTCTTTGCAGTGGCATATGCTTGTATAAAGAAAAAGAAAACGCTTCATATGAAAGAAAGAAGTAATGTAATTTTATGGTTCTAGAGCTGTAGTCATCCTTACACTTTAGAAACTTGTATAGTTATTGGCACGTTTGTGTAACCGAACAAGTTTTTTGTAGGGGACAGGTATGCCCTTGATAAAAAGGATAACAGTGTGCAGATGGAAGATCTTGACGAGCTACCTTTATTTAGACTAAATAAAATACTTAAGGCTACAGATAACTTTGACATCAATAAAAAGATTGGAGAAGGCGGATTCGGTCCAGTTTACAAGGTAACATATTATAAAAAGGAACACGTATTTTAGAATTAATATTTTATATATTAATCCAAAGTGACCGATGATCCTCCTATCTCATTCTCATTCAATGCATACTAGAAATACAATCCCTATATTTGGGAGATTACAACTCATTGATCACAATATATGGAAAAATATATTTATACAATATACAATGTTGTTACTAACAATTAAGATAGGAAACTATTCGCACTTTGTTTATGCAGCTTCAGCGTTATCGATCTCCATTCCATGATTATCGCTTAAAGTTCCAATGCTGCTCCCACCGCCATCCTCCTCTAGCCTTAGTTGCCCTCGTCAATTTAAGTTGTGTTCATTTGTGTCTTTGAACACTTTCATTTCCATAATAAATGAACACGAACATAAAATATCGTTCGGTAAGTGTCATGAACCGTTCGTGAACAATTTTATTTTCTTAACGAATGAACATGAACAAGGCCTTGTTTGTGTTCTTTCGCTTCGTTTGCAGCCCTATCTGCAACTCATTTGCATCCACATTCACCTTCCATTTTGTTTCTTGAGAGAGTATCTAAGTGTTCTTGGTGTTCTTAAGAGTTTCTTGAAGACATTTTAACTTTTTAAGACTCAAGACTTACCCTTGCTCCTGTTCTTTATCCACAAAAGACCATTCATGCTTCGTTTATCTATTCAAAGTTTCTGCTCGTCACTATTTGGCAAGAATCACGATCTAAGTTAATCTTCATGCTCATATTTTCGTTCTAGGGTTGGTATTGGTAATTTAATAAGCTAAAATTTGTTGCATGCAGTGATTGAAGCCTGATAGGAAGGTCCCCTTTCGTTTAAACTTCATGTTCTCGGCCGTGGTATTAACCCCAAAGCTCCTTTGATTACTCGTTTCTTGATTTTCATGGTGGTTTGGTTCCTAACAGAAGGTTAAAACCTCTTTTCAATGGGGTTTACCAACCGTGATAACTAATGAATACGATTTGTAACATCCCTGTCATTAACCTAGTCGATTAAACTTGGTTACAAGCACTAATGTCAAGTGATTGATTATGATTTGTAAGGTTTCATTTTAACCTAATAGCTTAAACTTGGGTTACAGGCCATAAAACCCAAGATTAAGGTCCCTAATGGATTGACTCAAATCTAGTTTCCTAATTGGGTCATAGATTGTAAGACTGTAAGACCTCAAATTACGATTAGTAACAGTCAATTTTCAAGACCCAACTTATAATTTAGGTCATAGACGGTAAGGTCAAAGAATACAATTCGTAATGAACCATGATTGAGTAATCTATTTGACCAAAACTTACGGACCGTAAGGTCTGTGATACGGTCTGTAATGTGGATGGACAAAAAGTCATTTTCATTAAACCAAACCATTTCAAATCTACTTTATACCACATCTATATCTGAGTAGTCCATGTGTCTTTAGCACTCCTTCATGGACCAAGATTCTAAGGCAAATAAATTTATTATGTGTTATAGGTTCATTATGATGATGGATACTTATTAGGTTTGACAAGGCGCTTTTAAAAGGATCAAAATCCACAAAATTAAGATACATGCTTTACATTTATCTGAGGACTTTGATGAAAAAGATGAAAAAGTTGATTTTGATGATAATGATGAAAAAATTGATTTTGATAATGAAAATTTTGAAGACGAAGAATCCGAGTGAATGTTTGTTTATTATATATAATGGTTAGGTTGTTATTTAGAATAATGCATCATCTATTTGTTCTTCCAAATAATGTTTTTGTTACTAATTCGTTGTCTAACATTCAATGTAAATGTAACTAGTTTATTTTTATCTAATGGTTTTTCTCTATATTTATTATTGCTTTTTGTTGTATATATCATGACACATACTATGGGACAAGGTAGTACATTGCTAGTAAATTTCTAGGAGAAGTGCATTGCTAGTATTATTGCTTCATAGGTGCTAGGAGAAGTGTGTGTGCTAGTAAATTTCTCAGTTTGTTGCGGATAGTACGGAATAATGCTAAATATACGACCATACAACAAGGTTTATAGCTTGGAGACGATATGCCCAATCTTATTGATTTTAAACCACATGGATAAGATCTGAGATATGGAAACAAATGGCTGACAATTGGGACACACCTGAATGGAAAGTAAAGTCTTCAAGAAATAGAGAAATTAGAAGTAATGCAATTGGGGGCAAAACACTTGGATCTGAAACCTATGTGACTGCGAAAAGAAATTCAGTAAAAATGTTAGTGCCTTCTTGTAGTATATATGTACCATGTCAATATTACCATTTTTATCAACTTATCCACAATTGTAGGCTAAGATAATTGGGTGTGAGATAGATGTGGAAGCAATCACATTGAAGGAAAATGAGCACGTCATTGGATAAAGATCGATGTTGTTGTAGTTCATTATTTTTGGATGTCGATTCGAAAGGGGATGTTGAAGAAGAAAAACTGGTATGGGTTGACGACAGTGCAAATGAGACATTGGTAAGCTGGCTGATAGTAAATCCGAACAACATATTTCAAAAGGAAAAAAAAACAGAAATTTATTACACTGAAATTTCAATAACGTAACTATGTGTTTATCCCAATAGGTTAAATATGATGGTTATCTTGTGGGAAAGTACGTGGAAGAAGCTAGCAAACACACAGTTTGACAAAGACTTGTGGTTACGGGCTGACAAGGGCAAATTATAAAGGAAAATTGTATGAGTTAGGCAATGGTAGTGACCTATATATACATGGTAGAGAAGACCCTGAGGTATTTTATTCCTTTCTAGGCTTGTAGCTTTTTAAATTTAAAAAATTGTTTACTCTTTGGCATAAGTGCAATCACATGCATTAGTATTTTGTGTGCATTTGTGTCATTCCCACTGATATTGTGCTTGTTTTGTTTGTACTGTTTATTTTTTTATTTTTAGGTTTAATACTTATAGGTGATGTAGTGAGAATGTTTATGAATTTTTTTATTGAGTTGATTGCACCTTCTCTGCCTATTTTTTCTTATAAACATTTATTTTTGAAATTAGGTAGAATTTCATTCTTAATATGTAAACATATTAGAACATGTTATTGGCTTCTAGCACTTAAATTCTAACTTGCAATTGGATTTTGTTCTTCTACAAGCAACTTGATCCATTATTAGTGTTCTTAAATTTTAACTTCTTGATTCTATTTATTGGTTATTTGTAGATTGAAATGTTGAACTTTATTATCAAGGAGCTTGTAAAGCTATGGTTCGAAGATAGCTTGTTTTGAATGTTATGATTTTATTCTATTAATGATAATTTCGGTTATTTGATGTTCTAGTTGGTATTTTATCAGAATGTTTTAATACGCTTTTGGAGTAGGAAAACTGAAATAGTTATATTTTATATAAATGTGGAATTTTTAGTTTTATTTCAATTATTTTATATAAATTTGTAATTTTATTAAGAGTAAACTGCAGTTTTACACCTTGAGTTTGAGGGCGGAATCAACATTACCCCCTATTTTCAATATCTTGCCGTCTTAACCCCCCTCCCCCCTGCCGCGCGTCTGGCCAATTTAATCAATCTTGGAACTTCTGTCATCATACCGTAAATGTGAACGTTAGTTTATTGTGAAATGACTAATTTATTCTTCTTGTTATGTTAAAAACCCTAATTTTTATCCCTAATTCTGCTTGTCTTCAACCTCGTTCATCCTTTACTTCATCACTAAGGCTCTGACACTACGCGACAATGTCTGCTTCTTCAAGCTTATACTGTTCAAAAGCGTAGTCTAAGAGGACCGAACCTTCTGACATCATTTTTGTTTGGGGTGGGCATACAAAGTAGAAGTGTTCTTAGTTGAAGGAAAACCCTGAGCGCTGGTATTTGTGTTGTGTAAGTGACTCATTATAAGTAATTTGTGCATTTGTAAATTGTTTTAAATGTTCTACACCTTATGTTGTCCGATTGTAGATAGGAATATGTGGGTTTCTTCGATGGGCCGATCTAGCTGAAGAAAAGAAATGCCAAATTTGTCAAGAGGTAATTCATGCTTTTTTATAGAGTATCAAAGATAAGGATGATTTAACTAAGTGCAAAGACGAATTGGCTAAGTACAAAGATTAAGATGTGATGAAATGGAAGATGTATTTAGTGATTACTTGATTCTTGTTTGTGTTGTTTTATATGTTAAGTAGTGCAATTAATATGTGCGTTAGTTTGTACGTTTCTTTTGGATGAACTGTAATGGATCTAATGATTAATGTAATGGTGTATTTTTATTTTGCAAGTTCTTTTTGTCGGTTATAATCTTATTTTGGTAGCCACATTGTAAGCCTGATGCAGCTGCTCAAAATGAAAAAGTTGAACCTGTAGTTGCAGCAAAAGAGGCTATGCAGGTTGACGATTCATGAATAGAGGATGTGGATGTTGAAAAAGTTGGAAAAAAGGTTGTGGAACCTGAAAGTTATGTTTTCTTTGAGGATCAAGACATTGAGAAATCCGGCGTTATTAGAGGAAGAAAGGGCACCTGTAGAATGTTTTGAAGATTCGACAAAAGACTACGACCATGAAGTGTTGAAGCATGGGATTATGGCTTTGAAGATGAAGAAGACGATTGGTATCACAATCCATACGAAGGGGATCATGGTTCAGATTCAGATTGGTCATGTTTGGATGATTGTCACTAGAAATAACTTTGTTTGTAATTACTATATTGTGTATATGCAATGTTTCACTTTCAGTAGGTGTATGTTGTTTCCTTAACTTTGTATTGTACTAGTCTTCTAAGGAACATATGATGTTTGTTTACTTCAACTCTTGTTTGACTATAAATTTCTTACACACACATGATACCTAGTGGCAAAATGTAGCAAAAATATCCTAGAAGATTAAAGCACACATAAAGTAAACATTGTCTAAAACTAGATTCTTAACAAACAAACACACAACATTGAAAATTATCTTGAAAAAGCAAACATAAAGCAAAGATTACCTAAAACATCAACCATACATTGCCTAAAACATTGACATCTTGAGAGGAACAACTACTTGACTTTGATTTGGGGCATCTTGAGTGGTAGATTGTGCTGGCATCTTTCGGTTGCTTTTAATTAGGGGTTGGATCTCCATTACAATCGAACTCATTGTATTCAATGATATTTCCTTGCTTTGAAGACAGTGATGTTGATGATGAACTGCCTTTATACACCATTTATCTTAAGCTGATTTTCTTGAGATGTGAACTGCCCAAGGGCAGGTTGGATTTGTGTGTCTTTTAATGTGTTTGTATTTTTGACCTAACTTGTTGAATTGACTATTTTTCCCGTCATTCATTTCACTTGAACTAAGCTTTGGATTACTACCCAAACACACTACTATGTACCTTAACAAATCATTTTTCAGAATAAACACGTCCCTTCTAGCTTTAATTGCATATTCTTTCACTATCTGATTCAACTTCTTCTTATCATCAATCAGCTGAGCTACATAGAATGGAACATATGATGTACCCTTGTGCTTCTGAGCAACTTTCTTTTTTTCTTTCTTACCTTTTTAGCAACCTTATCTAAAAGTGTTGTATTATCATCAGATCCACTATCAATGTATTCCAAATCAACTGTCACATGACCTTCTTGACCCCTGATCACCAGGACCCCTATCACTTAAATGATCTACTTCTTCACAAGTAAACTCAACATTAGACCTAAATCTCTGCATATTCACTTCAATATCATACAACATATTATCTTCCTTGACGTATTTATAATCAGATCATCTGAGTTAGTGTACTCAGGTGATCCATCATCACTGCATTCTCTATCACTTTGATATTCTTTCTTAGTTGAATTTTCAGTGGCAACATTATCAGTGGCATCTAGAGAAGTAAGGATTATTGAAAGATCATTTTGAGGTGCAATAAGTTTTGCTTTCTCAACTAAAGCAGAAGGAGGAACAACATCTCTTGAGGAACCAGATTTTTCATGTAAAGACTCCAACATAACTTTTGACCTTTAGTGTTCAACATATACGTCAATTTTTTAACACCTTGATGGACATGATCAAACATAGGTTTTAAATCCGTATCACATCTTAACGTTCTAAGCCCAAAATCCAAAGATTCATAAGGTTCCTTAGAATGAATGTAGAATACGATACCACAATCATAACTTAATTTCTTTATCATCTCCTCCAAAACATCCATATTTAGTACGCGAATGTCTACATGATCAATGAAGTTAATCTTTTCATTTACGTATTACCGACATGGATTATCAATAAAATTACCTCCATGGTACACCCTCATAAAAGAATTTTATGTGATTATCACTTGTAGACAAACAACAACATCACATTTAAACAAAAAAAGGTAGATTTTTAGTTGAATAGAGGTTGCATGTTACTTACAGTACATATGTTGGTTCGAAGCACTCATCATCACCTCTAATCTTCCATAAATAAATGATGATCCATTCTCCAACTTACTGAAATTCAACTTCAATTTGTTTACCTTGTCAAGATTTCAATGAATAACAATCGCCTATTTGGGAATTAGATTAACCTGAGGGTTCAGGATTGAACAAATGAGGAAAAACCAGGACATAATGTTTTGTTTGTGGCGAAAGTACCAAAATACCCCTTGTTGTAACGTTCACATTAACGTTCAACAAGATTTTGAAAATAGGGGTAATCTTGATTCCGCCTCCAAACCTTAGGGTGTAAAACTGCATTTTACTCTTTTATTAAAATGTAATTTTGATGAAAAGAGTAGAAAAATGGAAATTTTGGAAATACGAAAACCTATAATATTCAATGCTTGAATATTCGATTTAAGTTGTTACTTATTGGTAGCAAATAATCTAGTCAACCGGTCGTTAAATGGTAGTAAATTCCAAAGAAAATATAATGAGGTCGCTAAATGGGAACAAATGTCACTAGTAGTAGCAAATTTTCAATGAAATTTCAACAAAGTTGTTAAATGGTAGCAAATATTCAATTCAACTTGTCGCTAAACAACGGAAATATCGGTGGCTACATGGTACCAAAATGGTGGGAAAAATTTGTCACAATCGGTTGCAAATAAGGCCCGGGGTCGGTAATAGTTTTGACCATGGTGGCAATAGAGCAATTGTTACCGTTTCATGACTGAAAATACAATGGCAAAAGCCTATTTCCTATGATCATTGGTGTAAAATGATGCACACTAGTGAATTGATTGAGAAATCTCCTAACGAATTGATTGAGAAATCTCCATCTTCCTCTGTTTTTTTCTTTTTCTTCTTTAATCTCTATCGCTCTTAGCTTTGATTACCATTTTTATCCGTAACAAATAACTTTATCATGATAATACTATAATTTAATGCTATATCAAACATAGTCGTGTAAGTTATTTTTAGTTAGACATAGATGTCGAGGTTAACAACAGTCAATGTGCGAGTAAAAGTTGTATCCGAAAAAGTGGTCAATACTCCTCTGTATAAAAAAAGAAGATAAAAAAAATCTTTTCATACAAATAATTACGTTACTAATTATAAATGTATAGCATAGTTATTCTATTATATGATTATAATTATAATATAACTAGGATTTCCTCGACGCGCGTTGCGACGGGGAGTCCGTATATGAACTAAATGTTAAGATTAGTGCAAAGTTGCAAAATATAAATGTTATGTAAAAGAATAAAAAACAAAACAAGATTTAACAAATCGAAGAAAAAATGGTGACGTGGTGTTGCGATCCGACACGCCAGAGATTACCAACCTACAACAACCACTACCGCAGCCACTCGCAATTGTGGCCGATAGTAGATAAAAAAAGATAAAATCAGGAAATCGAGTTTAATTTAGAACGTAATTTAGGATAAACTCGAGTAAAACCGTGGCATATCCAAATTTAATACAACTAATAAATAAACTTAATAAAAACAAAGATAATCTATAATTATTCTAAAAGTAAAAAAGAATATGGAAAATATATCACACAAATTGTTTATCATATTTAATCATAGAAAATATTGAAGTATAAAATTATGAATTAGTTATATTTCATATTTTGTTTATAAAAATAAAATAAAATATGCCAATGTTTCATATGGTTAAAGTGGAAAAAAAAACTTTTGATAAACAAAATAATAAGAAAATAACATCACTATAACTAACATGTATGTGGTTAAAGTGGAAGTGAAAAAACTTTTGATAACTAAAATAAAAAGGAAATAAGCTACTTGTAGCTAAAGCTAATATAATGTAATTTAATATATATTATAATTTACGGCTCAGTCTTGGCAAGCTTTGCTACTAGATAAATAACCCACAAGGTAGTCCAAATTGGTTCTAGTTGATCACTTGATCTGGACATATATATATATGTT
Organism: Scalesia atractyloides; assembly: GCA_947069175.1. Classification (NCBI taxonomy): domain Eukaryota; kingdom Viridiplantae; phylum Streptophyta; class Magnoliopsida; order Asterales; family Asteraceae; genus Scalesia; species Scalesia atractyloides. Next base: position 27,484,499 of record CAMTDV010000025.1, read on the forward strand.
TGTTTTCCATCCAGTTTGATCACTTGATCTTAAAGTATATATTATATACTTTTGCTTGTTTTCCATTCAGTTTTATATATGTACGTTATTTGTTTGGAAATGGTTCAGTGCATAAAGTTTCTGTCACCCAAATTCATTTTAACCACACCCTAAATAAACCAAGTTAAAATAAATATAAAAAAACAAAATATCACAATAAGTACAAATCTACAATTTTTAATGTATTAAAAATCTTTAAAAAACAAATACTAATAACATACCTTTGAATTTACTGGAGGGTGGGACTTCAACTGGTAGGTTGTACCTAACTTCTCATCATAAAAGCTATACAAACTTCTATTTTGTAAATTTTCTTATATATCGTCTTTAGATTAAGATATGTGAACTCGTCATTTCCATCAATACGTCATAGGTTTTTCTACCGTATTAAAAAAGGACATTATTAAGTCGTTTGATTTTGTTTTATTTATTTTCTCCGTCTCATTTTTAACCCGGAAACAATATTTTATTTGTGTATCCAAATTAGATATTAAGCGTTGACATTTATCTTAAAATAATTTACTTAAGACGCAAGGGGACATACATATACAAACATAATGACACACATGATAGACTGATACCAACAAAGAAGAAGCACATGTATCACTATTAATTAATATGTAGGTCACAAGTAAAAACCAGTGATAAAAACAATAGCCACCCTTATAATAAATATATATGATGGACATATCAAGAAAATGTTACTTATAAATAGCAAAGAAGATATTACAAAATGTGTATCAGGTCAATTAGTTACTAAGATACACTATGTATCCTACTACAGTTGCAGTGCTCCTTCTAGTACTCACAGGTATCTTTTTCCGGCGTTGGTTGTCCACCTATCTTCGCCACAAAAACCTACCACCTGGCCCGGTTCCGTTACCGGTCATCGGAAGTCTCCACTTATTAGGAAGCCTCCCACACCGTTCCCTCCAGAAGCTATCCCAAAAGTACGGCCCGATCATGTCTATCCGTCTTGGCTCGGTTCAGTTTGTGATAGTCTCGTCACCTGATGCCGCTAAACTCTTCCTAGGGACCCATGACATCGTCTTTGCTTCTCGTCCTCAAATCCAAGCTGCAAAGTATCTATCTTATGACAACAAGGGCATGACTTTTTCAGAATACGGACCATATTGGCGGAGTGTAAGAAAGTTTTGCACGGTGGAGTTGCTAAGTGCTGCAAAACTTAATGGTTTTGCTGGGATGAGAAGAGAGGAGATTGGGCTGATGGTGGAGGAGATGAAAGTTGCGGCAAAGGCACGTAAGGTCGTGAACTTGAGTGAAATAGTAAGTTCGGTAATCGAAGGGATGGTGTGTAGGATGTTGTTTGGCAAGAAAAATGATGAGAGGTTTGTTTTTAAGACTGTTATTGATAAGAGCATGGAAGCAACGGGTACTTTCAATTTGGCAGATTATGTGCCTATGTTGGCTCTGTTTGATCTTCAGGTAATCTCAAGGACCTAACATAATCTCGTTTGTGAATGAAACGATTAAACCTAACATGAAGTTTGTACGTTTGAATTTAAAATAACTCATAGATTCGGGACTTTCGTGTTAACCCACAAGCACATGTAACCAAACGGTTTGTGTGGTCAACATGATGGGTTCCTGGGTTGGCCCCCTTAATCCGTTTATTTTAGTAAAACTAAAAAGAAAATTATAGAAAATGATAACTTTCACTATATTTCAACAATAAATAAAGATTAATAACAACCATATATAACAACCATAAATGATACTAAATGAAATAATCATGAAGACTCTTGAGATTTATTAGGAAGGTGATAGGTTGTTAAAAATGCTTTATGGCATATAACTTAATTATATTATTAGGATATTTTGTGCCAAAAATAAAACAAAAATTAGCATCGTGTTTTATGATTTATACGAAATTGTGTTTATACATATATATTGTTTGTTATCAGTTTTTGTTTTAGAGTACTATAAGAAATATACTCCGGAATAAACAAACGGGTTGTATTCATCTCAACCCTCGAATAAGTGTATTATGTTCGGGTTCATATGTTTGACACAATTCTTGGGTTCATGCCATATTTGAGTTTGTGTGGAATTAATTAGACACTACAACTCGCAGATACGACCAATTTAACACCACTATTTGATGCAATTGTTTAGGGTTTGACTAAACGCTTTAAGTCATTAAGTAAGGAGCTTGATGAAATGTTTGAGATTTTGATAGACGAACATGAAAAACACAATCAGCATCCAAGTCTCCAAATCGTGATCAAATGGACTTCATTGACATATTGCTATCACTAAAACAAGAGTATTCCAACACCCATGATAATCTATCCTATACAATTGATAGATCAAACATGAAAGCCATATTACTAGATATGGTAGCCGGTGCCATTGACACTGCCAAAACATCCATTGAATGGATTCTATCTGTTCTTATCAAACACCCTAGAGTGATGAAGGAGCTACAAAAAGAGTTGAAAAAAATGGTCGGAGATAAACTGATTGTTGATGAAATTGATTTGACAAAGCTAAGGTACCTACACATGGTGGTGAAGGAAACTTTTCGGCTTTATCCGGTAGCTCCACTCTTGGTTCCTCATCAATCTACGGAGGACATCACGATCAGCGGTTACGCTATACCAAAGAAAACACGGGTTCTTGTAAATTATTGGGCATTTGGACGTGATCCGAAAGTTTGGTCCGACAATTGGGAGGAGTTTCTTCCCGAGAGGTTTCTTGACAAAGAAATTGATTTTCGGGGACATGATTTTAAGCTTATACAATTTGGCATTGGAAGAAGAGGATGTCCTGGAATGAATCTAGGATTACTAAATATTGGCTTGGTGGTTTCCAACATGGTTCATTGGTTCGATTGGGAGCTACCGAATGGCATATCACCAACTGAGTTGGACATGAAAGAAAAATTTGGATTAACTACCCCAAGAGAGAAGCCCTTATTAGCTATTCCGACATACCTCACCTAAGTATCATCGCACAAAATGTTAAGCTTCACAAAATAATACCTAAAAATGATATGTTCGTATTTGTATTGCTATGAAACTTTTTTTTATTTTGAAATAAAAATGGATGTCATGACCAACCCATAACGATCATGATATCATCTTTGCTAAATTATTATTTGTTCTACTCAAGCTGTTCTTAATAGAAAATCTCCATGCTTTCGTTAGGTTGGTGTTTTTTTTCGCTCTATGGTTTTGTTGCGTTGGTGTTTTCTTCACTTAAACTATTAATTTAGACTTATATCATAACTTAAGTCTATAAAAAAAAGAAAAAAAAACCTCGGTGTTAACTGGAACGGTCCTTTCTCCGTGATGTACAATGAGAAGCTTATGATGTTTCTAGTTATTAAGCAAATACAAATGTTAGACGCAGTTAAATCCAGAAAAACTTATAAAAACTTTGCCTTCGTTTTCTATTAGTCGGTGTCCACACATTTCACAAAACAAATACTTAGGCTAGTGGGATGGGAGGGTCGGGATAGGCCGCCACGTAGACCGCCACGTAAGCGGGTGTGAGGATGGGCCTAAAGGGGATGGACCTAGGGGTAGGGGATGAACCCTTTATATGTATGTATGTATGTATGTATAAGGGGGTGAGACCCGGCTTGGGCGGCAGTGGAAGGATGAGGCTGGGCATAGGGGGCGGTGTGGGGACCGTGGCTGGCCCTTGCCGTGCCCATGCCGGCCCCCATACTGTTTAGCTTTATATAGCGTATGAAACATATATACAATCTCCATCACTTTGCGTCAATCCACCAGTGATATCACAATGGATGGTATATATGGCATGATGCTGAAGTCTTTATTATCAACAACACATAAATAATATATGTATTATAATATATGTATGTATTATAATATAATATATGTATATTTATCTCCAATTCAAACATTGATATTTTAGGTAGGCTAGATATTAGTTTAAAGAGTCAATGTCCTAGTGTAACCGTATCATATTTTCCACCATGCAATTAGTGCTTGTAATTCGTTTAGATATCCTTGTGGTGAATGAGAAAGTAAGCCTTTTCAATACTTCATATGGTATCAAGAGCTTAACCGACTCCCACGAGTTTTTTTCCTGATCCTACACACCTACTCCTCTCTTTCTTGGTAACACTACCCTGGCATCTACACAAATCATTCGCCTTACAGCAGCAACACACTTCCCAATTGAACTCACTTGTAACAATTTCCCTTCATGGCGTAAAAAAAGTTCTATCCACTCTCATAGGACTTCAACTCGACCATCATATTGTCGGTAATTCCGAACCGCCGGCCAAAAAAAAATTGTCACCGACGAACTGTCCAAACAGAAACGGGATTACCTAAACTAGTTCGGTCAAGATCAAATGGTCGTCAGCGCCCTTCTCGGCAGCTGCTCTGATGCGATTCAGCCTCTCGTTTCATCCGCTAAAACGACACGACAGACCTGGAACGCTCTGAACGCAAGCTATGCAAGCGGATCCCGCTCGCGTATCGTTTCTCTAAAGTCTAAGTTAGCCAAGAACCCCAAAGGATCTTGTTCTGTCACAGAATTCGTGCATGACATGAAATCAATTTCGGATGAGTTAGCCATTGCTCAGAGTCCCATTGATGAAGAAGACTTAGTAGTTCACATCATGAACCAACTTGGTGATGATTTCACCGGACTCGTTGCTTCCTTGAAGACTCGCGACACTACCATCTCATTTGCCGGTTGTTTGATAAACCACTTGACCATGAATGAAATCTTATAGATACCTCCTCTGACCCAGTCATTGCCACTGTAAATCAAACTCAACGACAACCTGAAAGAAACTTCTCCAAACCACAGCCAGATTATGCTACAACAAATCAAACTACTCGGCTTACACAAGCCCCTCCTGGTCTGCACAACCCACATCCAACACCAACAACAACCGTGCTAACCGTACCAATGCCTATTGTTACTTTTGGAATATCCTAGGGCACGAAACAAAAAAACATTCGCAAACTTGATCATTTTATACGGGACAACTATTATCCGGTTCAAGGTTATCCTGCTTCCACACCTACACTTAACTACACCTCTGCTCATCCCACTGCCACAAACCCAACATGGATGTGGGACACTGGAGCATCAAGTCATACCGCCACCAATCAAAACTCACTGCCCGTTCTATCCGAATACGGCAGCTCGGATGAGATTGTTTTAGGTGATGGTAAAACTCTTCCCATTACACACACTGGCCGAACCACTATTCACACAAACTCACGTCCATTTTTCTTAAAAAAAATTATTGTTCCTCACTTACGTATTCACCTTGTTTCCATGGCAAAAATTGTCACACTAACCATGTTTCCATTGAATTTTTTCCATCTTATTTCATGGTTAAGGACCTACGCATGGGGCGCATCTCATGCGGGGAGTGAACGTCAATCATCTTTACTATGTACCATTTCCTTTGTCTCATCAAGTCAAGGTAACAGGAACAAGATCTCTACTCGTGTGGTACTACACTCTTGGAAATTAGGACTTATTGTAATAAAGTGTCGCATGAGTCATGTCACTGTAAATCTTCTTCATTGAATAAAAGCCATAAGATTTCATTTGACCAATATTCCTTTGTTGTTAACAAACCGTTGGAGCTTATATATATGGGGCCGGTACAAACCTTAGTAGATGGGTTTAATTACTAAGTTATATTTGTTGATTTCTACTCCAAATATATATGGTTATATCCTATGAAAAGAAAATCCAATGTCTCTGTTCTCTACCCAAAATTTAAATCCTTAGTTGAAAAATTCTTCAAGACACCTCTAATCTCTCTATTCATGGACACGTAGGTGAATATATTGGTCTTAAATCATATCTCAACTCACATGTCATTTCACATTACACAACCCTGTCTCATACACCCGAGCAAAATGGTTCTTTCATTTGGGTTTCTTAGTTTTCTTAACTAATATAAGTTTTCTTTTTATCATTCCTGTCACACCCCGACCCGCAGCGGAAAAGGTGATCGGGACATGAATGGGTTATCATCAAAGCTCATGACATTTATTATAACGTTTCATATTCATTATTACAATTTAATGGGAAATATACAATCATAATTACATCATGTCCTAAACAACATTCTAGACTTCATTGTTTTCTTCTAAGCCATTTCCTATGTTTTCCTTGCTTCATCCTGTTCACCTGTATCATGTGTAAAAATGGTTTTTGGATCAACAAAAAGTTGGCGAGTGAATCCTATGAAAAACATTTGAACAAGTTTATTTAATTGATTATAAAATAAAGTGCACAACCACACATGAGTAAAAGTAGATGTAAACTGATTCACAAAAACAATTAATCATTAAATAATGCACACACATACAATAATAGATTGTTTTGAGGCACGCGTTGCTCAACTCGTCTCCCACGAGGAACTGATGGGCCTAATGAATGAATTGCATACAACTTGACAATATGAAATACATAACTACAAACAATATATACATTCTAAGTTTAGATCACAATATGGTATGGCACAAGTTTAAATAAACGAGTTAATTTTTGTGACACATGACACACCCCAAAACGTGTAATTAAAAAGAGGAGTTGTAAGATTCACTCACATTGGGTGCGTTCGGTTGATGATGTTGAATACGCAGGAAGTTGGATTTAACCACGAGTGAAACTAACCTAGATAATAACATAATGGTTTGGTAAATAAGGGGATTTTATTAATCAATTTTAGTAGGATGATTGGATATATTTTTGTGAGTTTAAGGCTATTTTCTAACCTTAAAAATGTTATTTTTAAGTATTTTTAATTGATTTTTAAATAAAATAATAAATAAAAATAATAAAAAATGTTGACTTTTTGCGACCGTTGACCGTTGACCGTTGACTTGTTGACCAGTCAGGCTGTGTATTTGTGTGCGCCGGGTGAGGCTCGAACCCGAGACCTCCCGTTCGCGTGCACGCAGCTCTACCAACTGAGCTACGTGTCTAACCTGAAATATTTCTGTTTTTAATTATATTTATATACTTATTGAATTAAACCGAAAATCATTTATTTAAAAACGATTTTAATGCATCGAATCGGTGTTCTCCACAGGTCTCGAACCCGGGACCTGTGGTTTGGGTTAACACACAGTCCACCGCTGGACTGTGTGTCTAACTTGTTATATAATCTGATTTTTATTATACTTATATACAAACTACATTATTTCATTTCTGCCTTATATAAAAAGTTTGATAATTGTCCGGATCGGTGCGGTAGTCCGGACTCGAACTCGTGACGTGTGTTTTAAACGCGCACACAGTCCACCACTGGACTGTGTGTCTATCTTGGTTATTACTCCGGTTTTTATTAAACTTAACATCTATTTGTAGTGAAACCGGTTCAGTTAAAAAAAGACATTTTTATTACGGCGAGTATGCGTGGGACAAGAATCGAACTCGGGACGTAAGCGTGTTTTATGTGCACACAGTCCACCGCTGGACTGTGTGTCTAACCCGAGTTATATCTTGATTTTAATTAAACATATATACTACTGAAACTTCATCTTCTTCGTTAATCTTAACCAGAATCGGAGTCCGACTGGTTCGTCGATTTAATCATGTTCTTTTAGTGTGTTATGATTAATTACATGTGAGATAAACAAAAAGAATGAGAGATTAAGCGTAAGGTATACCGAACTGGACTCCTCTGTTTCTCCGGCGAAACTCCGATGTCAGCAGGTTATTCCGGCGACGTGTGTCCTGCGGCAGAGGGTCTTCAGGGAGCTTGAGATGACTGTGGGTGGCTTCGGTATGAACTCTGGGGGTTCAGTAAGGCTCAGAAGTGAAAGGCTCGGTTTTCCGGCGAGTTGCAGAAATTCTCCGGCGAGTGAAATTATGTCGGGAAAGAGTGTGATTGTGAGCGAAAAAGCTAACAAAGGTTAGAGGGGGTATTTATAGGGCAGAACATCGACGTATTTGGCCCGCTTTCCGTCTTGATTCGTCGGTTAAAGATTTTCCGGCGGTTATGACTTGCGTCGCGGGTTCAGACGTCGGTTATAACCGATGTAGTAGTTAATGTTTACGTTAAAACTGAAGAAACCGTCCAATCTTGGCGAGATAGTCGGGATTTCCGACGACTGCAATTAGGCGCGTCGGTTTTGAATTCGAGACTTAAGATATGTATTAATTGTTTCCATTAATGAACAAGAAACACAAGTGGCGCAGTGGTTGGATGGTTGGAAGTTAAGTCGTTTGCTGATTCGCTGGCTGACCCGGGTTCGAAACCCGGCAGCATTAATTTATTTTTATTTCATTAATTTTAATACTTTTTCAAATATAACTTTTATAATCCAATATACTTATTAATTATGTATCATTTAAAATTTATTTGGGCATTAAATACGCCACGAAATTTTTAACTGATTGTTTGGTTAATAAACAATCCGGTTTTTTGACGGATGTTACAGTATCCCCTGCTTTTTAGAAATTTCGTCCCGAAATTTAAGTAGTGACATATTTGTCTAAAAAGAATGGTGTTTAGTTTGACAGTTACATACTTAGAAAAATAGTAAGAGTTTAAATTTTTGTTTGAGGCGGTAACGTTCCTGGTAAGGGTTGAGTACCCTGCTAAAGGAATCGCTTTTTGTTGCCTACGGTAAAAATATTGATAAGCGGAGTTGATTCACTAAGTATGATTTCATGCGTAAGAGGTTTGATATGTTTGGAAAGATAGGGTTATATCCTAAAACAAAATTTCTAATACTACAACCTACATGGAACTTCTCATAACCGTCTAACAATGCTCTGATCCTTTGACATGAATACTTATATATAGGAAGTACCAGCGGCGTATCCACCATATTCTTGTCAAATTTTCATTGGTTTTATCAGTAAGTTATGATTGGTTCTATGATGTGACTCTAGAACATAAATAAACGCCACAACCAATGTACCAAGAAATTACTAAATCCTACATAGAACTTCTCATAACCGCCTGACAATGCCTCTGATCCTTTGACAAGAATACTTATATATAGGAAGTACCAGCGGCGTATCCACCATATTCTTGTCAAATTTTCATTGGTTTTATCAGTAAGTTATAATTGGTTCTATGATGTAACTCTAGAACATAAATAAACACAACAACCAATATCTGAGTCCAAATTCTGATAGCATACATGTTTGAATGGTGACGGTTCCTCTCTCGTTTGTTATGATGGAGAGGTTAGTTTATGTAGAAATAGAAATCAATCCAATTTCTTTAAATGGCGAGATGATATAAATGCAACACAAATTTCAACCAAGACAATACTAAATCCTACATGGAACTTCTCATAACCGCCTGATAATGCCTCTGATCCTTTGGCAAGAATACTTATATATAGGAAGTACCAGCGGCGTATCCACCATATTCTCGTCAAATTTTCATTGACTTTATCCGCAAGTTATGATTAGTTCTATGTGACTCTACAATAAACACAACAACCAAAACTTGAGTCTTAATTCTGATAGTATCCATGTTTGAATGATGACAATTCCTCTCTCGTTTGTTGTGATGGAGAGGTTAGTCATTGTGGAAGTGAGACATAGCTCAACTTCTTTAAATGATGAAATTGAAATACGCTGAAATGTATGATGAACAAACTTTGACCAAAACATACTAATTCCTACATGGAACCTCTCATAACTGCCTGATAATGCCTCTGATCCTTTGACAAGAATACTTATATATAGGAAGTACCAGCGGCGTATCCACCATATTCTTGTCAAATTTTCATTGGTTTTATCCGCAAGTTATGATTAGTTCTATGTGACTCTACAATAAACACAACAACCAAAACTTGAGTCTTAATTCTGATAGTATCCATGTTTGAATGATGACAATACCTCTCTCGTTTGTGTTGTGATGGAGAGGTTTGTCTATGTAGAAATGGAATACAATCCAATTTCTTTAAATGATAAAATGCCATAAATGCTAAATCAGTAAGTACAAAACAAACTTCAATCAACACAATACTAACTTCCACATGGAACTTCTCATAACCGTCAGATAATGCCTCTGATCCTTTGGCAAGAATACTTATATATAGGAAGTACCAGCGGCGTATCCACCATATTCTTGTCAAATTTTCATTGGTTTTATCCGCAAGTTATGATTAGTTCTATGTGACTCTACAATAAACACAACAACCAAAACTTGAGTCTTAATTCTGATAGTATCCATGTTTGAATGATGACAATACCTCTCTCGTTTGTTGTGATGGAGAGGTTTGTCTATGTAGAAATGGAATACAATCCAATTTCTTTAAATGATAAAATGCCATAAATGCTAAATCAGTAAGTACAAAACAAACTTCAATCAACACAATACTAACTTCCACATGGAACTTCTCATAACCGTCAGATAATGCCTCTGATCCTTTGGCAAGAATACTTATATATAGGAAGTACCAGCGGCGTATCCACCATATTCTTGTCAAATTTTCATTGGCTTTATCCGTAAGTTATGATTAGTTCTATGTGACTTTAAAACATAAACAAACTGAAATAGTAATTCGCATTAATATCCTTGGATAAAATTCCCATTTATAACTGGGATACGGGAAAATTGAGATAACATAAAGAAAAACATAAAAACTAAGCGGCTGGAGTTGAATCTTGATTTTCGGTGAAGGGGACTAGTTGGGTGGTTTCGTTTGGGCCGTCATTATCTTCGACAGGATTGGCGTTGATGTTGAACACTCTTCCTCTTGCTGGTGGCCTAGTGATTGGGTTTTCTTGATTTACTTGGTTAACTGGGTTTGATTGAGCTTGAGCGTTTATGATGTTAACCAGTCGAGGGCACGTGTTTCTAAAGTGGGTAGGGTCGCCACAATTAAAACAAGCTCGAACATATGGGAGCATGGGGTATTGGGGTTGTTGATAGGTTTGGATCATGTTTTGAGTAGGGGGTGAGATTTGGTTTTGAGGGGTGCGGCAAACCTTGCTCAAATGACCATAGCGTCCACAATTCGCACATAGTCGACAAGGTAAGGTAGATGGATGGTGATAAAAACAGGTGTTACATTGAGGGTGAGGTCCAAGGTATGGTTTCTTATTTGGGTAAATTGAGTTGGGTGCTACTTGAGTGATTGGAATAGCTTGGATGGGTATGGCTTGTGAAATTGGTTTATTACGTTGTGTGACAGCGAAAAGTTGCCCATCTCGTTTTCTCTTAAAAGTGGGTTGAGAAGGGGATTCGGTTCGGGTGGAGTTTGAAGTTTCAGTCGATGTTTTATCCTTTTTCTTCTCCTCCTTGAAGTCTTTGTTCCGGATTCGGTTTTCGGTGAGCTCTGTAGCTAACTCCATTGCTGCTTCCAAAGTTGCAGGCGTGGTACTTATTACAGAGTCTTGAATCTTTGACGGAAGACCTCGAATGTAGTGCTCGATCAAACGATAGAGGGGAGTGAACAAGTTGGGAACCATTTGATTTAACTCGAGGAATCTTTTGTTGTATGTGATGTGGTCGCCTTCCTTTTGTTTCAACGAATAGAACTCATCTTCTAATTTCTTGATTTCGCTCCTTCGGCAAAACCGTCTTGTCATGATTTCCTTCAACTCTTCCCAAGTCAAAGCCATAGCATCTTCAACGCCTCGTTTAGCCTTCTCTGTATTCCACCAAGTAAGTGCTATTCCATATAAACGACCAGTAGCATATCGCACCTTGCGATCATCGGGGCAATCGCAATTTAGAAATGTGTTCTCCATTTCTTTAAACCAATGGAGGAGAGCGGTGACACCTTCAGTCCCTTCGTATTTTGGAGGGTCGCAGGATTTGAAATGCTTGTAGGTGCATTTGGTGGTAATTGGGGGAGGATTGACAATGTGTTGATCTTCTTGATTGATGGGATTAGCGGTAAGGGCTTGTTGGACTTGAATTACAATGTTGGGTATTACGGCAGCCATTTGTTGAGCGATCAGGGCAGCCATGCGCTCGCGGGCTTTTCCTGCTCTCATCTTCCTACGGGCGAGGCTAGAAGACATCTACAAGGAATACATATCAAGAGTATGAGTTGGATGTTTTTGGGATCATGAGTTGTATTTAGGAATGAACATTCATAAAATAAATATAAATCTACTACATCCATAGGATGTCTTGGGCTTTGCTCGTCATTGGGCCTTGCATGCCGCCATACTTCACCTTCGTAATCATGTGGGCCCCCATGAATACCGGGTTTTTCATATGGTTCGCATGTGTTAGCCTGGTTACGTACACTAAAACCCGGAGAAAATCGAGAAATGTGTAACGTATGATATCCGGAATGTGTCCAGGTATAGACACGGTGACACCTCAAAGTGGGGTTAGTTCGAACGACGTTTGGTGTGGCATGCTTTGGCCTAATAGGTCCTTTGTACTCTCATCGTTAGTCCCCAGGTAGGCAAACTGGTCCGTTATATTGGATTTATACGAATGCCAACCTAGACAGGACGTTCCGACTATTGGTACTTGTACCCTTCCGGTTACTACATGCCCGTCGCAGAACTCACTTTGATGAGATTTGAAAATTTGCGACAAAATCTTTGAATAACAAAAAGTATGAAGATGATTTGAATATATGAACATTGAAATATGTATGATGAATGTGCATGTAAGTATGTATGTTTGACTGTAAGTATAAACAAATATGAAACAAATAAACATCATAAGTTTGCATGTAACCGCATAAACAATTAAGATATAATCAACTATAGTATAGGCTCTAAGGGTCTAATAACCTATCCTATATCCCTATAGTCATGGCTCTGATACCAATCTGTCACACCCCGACCCGCAGCGGAAAAGGTGATCGGGACATGATTGGGTTATCATCAAAGCTCATGACATTTATTATAACGTTTCATATTCATTATTACAATTTAATGGGAAATATACAATCATAATTACATCATGTCCTAAACAACATTCTAGACTTCATTGTTTTCTTCTAAGGCATTTCCTATGTTTTCCTTTCTTCATCCTGTTCACCTGTATCATGTGTAAAAATGGTTTTTGGATCAACAAAAAGTTGGCGAGTGAATCCTATGAAAAACATTTGAACAAGTTTATTTAATTGATTATAAAATAAAGTGCACAACCACACATGAGTAAAAATAGATGTAAACTGATTCACAAAAACAATTAATCATTAAATAATGCACACACATACAATAATAGATTGTTTTGAGGCACGCGTTGCTCAACTCGTCTCCCACGAGGAACTGATGGGCCTAATGAATGAATTGCATATAACTTGACAATATGAAATACATAACTACAAACAATATATACATTCTAAGTTTAGATCACAATATGGTATGGCACAAGTTTAAATAAACGAGTTAATTTTTGTGACACATGACACACCCCAAAACGTGTAATTAAAAAGGGGAGTTGTAAGATTCACTCACATTGGGTGCGTTTGGTTGATGATGTTGAATACGCACGAAGTTGGATTTAACCACGAGTGAAACTAACCTAGATAATAACATAATGGTTTGGTAAATAAGGGGATTTTATTAATCAATTTTAGTAGGATGATTGGATATATTTTTGTGAGTTTAAGGCTATTTTCTAACCTTAAAAATGTTATTTTTAAGTATTTTTAATTGATTTTTAAATAAAATAAATAAATAAAAATAATCAAAAATGTTGACTTTTTGCGACCGTTGACCGTTGACCGTTGACTTGTTGACCGGTCAGGCTGTGTATTTGTGTGCGCCGGGTGAGGCTCGAACCCGAGACCTCCCGTTCGCGTGCACGCAGCTCTACCAACTGAGCTACGTGTCTAACCTGAAATATTTCTGTTTTTAATTATATTTATATACTTATTGAATTAAACCGAAAATCATTTATTTAAAAACGATTTTAATGCATCGAATCGGTGTTCTCCACAGGTCTCGAACCCGGGACCTGTGGTTTGGGTTAACACACAGTCCACCGCTGGACTGTGTGTCTAACTTGTTATATAATCTGATTTTTATTATACTTATATACAAACTACATTATTTGATTTATGCCTTATATAAAAAGTTTGATAATTGTCCGGATCGGTGCGGTAGTCCGGACTCGAACTCGTGATGTGTGTTTTAAACGCGCACACAGTCCACCACTGGACTGTGTGTCTATCTTGGTTATTACTCCGGTTTTTATTAAACTTAACATCTATTTGTAGTGAAACCGGTTCAGTTAAAAAAAAAGAAATTTTTATTACGGCGAGTATGCGTGGGACAAGAATCGAACTCAGGACGTAAGCATGTTTTATGTGCACACAGTCCACCGCTGGACTGTGTGTCTAACCCGAGTTATATCTTAATTTTAATTAAACATATATACTACTGAAACTTCATCTTCTTCGTTAATCTTAACCAGAATCGGAGTCCGACTGGTTCGTCGATTTAATCATGTTCTTTTAGTGTGTTATGATTAATTACATGTGAGATAAATAAAAAGAATGAGAGATTAAGCGTAAGGTATACCGAACTGGACTCCTCTGTTTCTCCGGCGAAACTCCGATGTCAGCAGGTTATTCCGGCGACGTGTGTCCTGCGGCAGAGGGTCTTCAGGGAGCTTGAGATGAGTGTGGGTGGCTTCGGTATGAACTCTGGGGTTCAGTAAGGCTCAGAAGTGAAAGGCTCGGTTTTCCGGCGAGTTGCAGAAATTCTCCAGCGAGTGAAATTATGTCGGGAAAGAGTGTGATTGTGAGCGAAAAAGCTAACAAAGGTTAGAGGGGGTATTTATAGGGCAGAACATCGACGTATTTGGCCCGCTTTCCGTCTTGATTCGTCGGTTAAAGATTTTCCGGCGGTTATGACTTGCGTCGCGGGTTCAGACGTCGGTTATAACCGATGTAGTAGTTAATGTTTACGTTAAAACTGAAGAAACCGTCCAATCTTGGCGAGATAGTCGGGATTTCCGACGACTGCAATTAGGCGCGTCGGTTTTGAATTCGAGACTTAAGATATGTATTAATTGTTTCCATTAATGAACAAGAAACACAAGTGGCGCAGTGGTTGGATGGTTGGAAGTTAAGTCGTTTGCTGATTCGCTGGCTGACCCGGGTTCGAAACCCGGCAGCATTAATTTATTTTTATTTCATTAATTTTAATACTTTTTCAAATATAACTTTTATAATCCAATATACTTATTAATTATGTATCATTTAAAATTTATTTGGGCATTAAATACGCCACAAAATTTTTAACTGATTGTTCGGTTAATAAACGGAGCGGGTTTGGTAAATCCGGTTTTTTTACGGATGTTACAATTCCCCCTATATATATATTATATATATAATATATATATATATATATATGTGTGATTAGGTTCAAGAGTGAACAACTTCTTGATAGTGAACTTAGTAAACTAATCTTAGCCTTTGATCATTTTTTGATTAAAAATGTAAGATTGACAATAGCCAAGTATGTTTAATTAAAATTGTTTAATTTTCTCATCTCTTAACTCTCTCTCTCTCTCTCTCTCCCTTTTAATTATTTCTCCATCATTTCTTTATCCATAGATTTTGTTTTAATTTTTACTTGAATATTGTTTTTCTTTTATTATCCGTATATATAAATATCATAATATATTGTTTTTAACTTTTGATAATTTTTAATAAATATTGAAAATTTTCTCTGAGATTGAAATTGCAATAATTTTTGGGTATTTTCTTTTTTTTTAATATGTGATGATGTTATTTATTTTTGCATACATGTGACTTATTTCGTTTTCATTAATTTCATAATTTTTATATGAATCTACTCGTGTGCATGCATAATATACTATATGTTGTTAATATACACATATGTAACCATTTCAGAATAAAATACACAAATACATAAAAGTCTGTACACATGTATAAACTAAAGCTGTGTATCTTGTATAAACGGATAGTTAACGAGACTGTACACATTTGTATAAATTAACTAACAGTTGTGGATCTTGTATAAAACTAATAGTTAGCGAGACTGTACACATGTGTATAAACTAACATCAATGTATCTTGTATAAACTGATACTAGCGAGACCGTACATATGTGTATACACTACCAGCTGTGTATCTTGTATATACGTAAACTAGCGGGAGTTTAGGGATTTTGATTATATTTTTTTAATAAATGCACTTACAAAAGATGCAAATGCCCTTCTGTTAATTATTTTAAAGAGAAGTTATAACATTATAATTACAATCTTGCCATTATTTAAAAAATCTCGAGATGATGTAATCCAATGGCCCATATTAGTTTACACAGTTCACTCTCAACCTAGTATTCACTCTAGAACCTTACCCTACCCTACCCTACCCTACCATATATATATATATATATATATATATATATTATATATATATATATATATATATATATATATATATATATATATATATATATAAGTCTAAGAATCCTGTAAAAAGGACATTTTTTGTTAGAAGTCATAAAAATTGACATGTAGGCATGATATTTTGGCTTGTTTTTGGCAAGAAAAACACGGAACATAACAATTTAAGACACAATGCAATGAATTATAGGCTTAAAACTTAAAACATCATGCAATAACGTTAAGTAGTGTGTTTCAAATTTCACGCCCATAATACATTGCATTGTATTCTAAATTGTTATGTGTGGTGTTTTTCTTGCCAAAACAACCCAAACATCATGCGTAAGTACAAACATGATGCATATATTATCACACCCCGACCCGCAGCGGAAAAGGTGATCGGGGCATGATTGGGTTATCATCAAAGCTCATGACATTTATTTTAACGTTTCATATTCATTAATACACTTTAATGGAAAATTACAATCAATATTACATCATGTCCTAAATATCAATCTAGGCTTCATTGTTTTCTTCTAAGACATTTCCTATGTTTTCCTTGCTTCATCCTGTTCACCTGTATCATGTGTAAAAAGGGTTTTTGGATCAACAAAAAGTTGGCGAGTGAATCCTATGGAAAACATTTGATCAAGTTTATTTAATTGATTATAAAATAAAGTGCACAACCACACATGAGTAAAAATAGATGTAAACTTATTCACCAATCAATTTAATATTAAACAATACACACATGAACAATAATGGATCGTTTAGAGGCACGCGTTGCTCAACTCGTCTCTCACGAGGAACTGATGGGCCTAATGAATGAATTGCATAAACTTGACAATATGAAATACAAAACTACAAACAATATAAATTCAATAATACACACACCAACAATAATGGATTTGTTTTGAGGCACGTGTTGCTCAACTCATCTCACACGAGGTAACTATGGGCCTAACGAATGAATTGCATATAAATAGACAAAATGAAATACATAACTACAAGCAATGTATACAATCTAAGTTTAGATCACAATATGGTATGGCACAAGTTTAAATAAACGAGTTAATTTTATGACACATGACACACCCCAAAACGTGTAATTAAAAAGGGGAGTTGTAAGATTCACTCACATTGGGTGCGTTCAGTTTGATGATGTTGAATGCGCACGGAGTGGTTTTAACCACGAGTGAAATTAACCTAATAATGGCATAATGTTTCGGTAAGTGAACGGATTTTATTAATCCATTTTAGTAGGATTGTTGGGTGTATTTTTGTGAGTTTAAGGCTATTTTCTAACCTTAAAAATGTTATTTTGAAGTATTTTTAATTGATTTTTAATTAAAATAAATAAATAAAAATAATAAAAAATGTTGACTTTTTTGACCGTTGACCTTTGACTGTTGACCGGTTCGTATGTGTTATTGTGTGCGCTGGGTGAGGCTCGAACCCGAGACCTCCCGTACGGTGCACGCAGCTCTACCAACTGAGCTACGTGTCTAACCCGAAATATTTCTGTTTTTAATTATATTTATATACTAATTAGATTAAACTGAAATTCATTTATTTTTTAAAACGATTTAAATCTAACGAGTCGGTGCGCTCCACAGGTCTCGAACCCGGGACCTGTGGTTTAGCTTAACACACAGTCACCGCTGGACTGTGTGTTTAACTTGTTATATAATCTGATTTTTTTATACTTATATACAATTAAATAATTCAGTTCTGCCTTATTTAAAAAGTTTAATAATTGTCCGGACCGGTGCGGTAGCCCGGACTCGAACTCGTGTCCTGTGATTAAACATACACACAGTCCACCGCTGGACTGTGTGTCTATCTTGGTTATTATTCTGGTTTTTATTAAACTTAACATATATCAGCAGTGAATCCGGTTCGGTAAAAAAATGCATTTTTATTAAGGCGAGTGTGCGTGGGACATGTATCGAACTCGAGACGTTTACGTGTTTAATGTGCACACAGTCCACCGCTGGACTGTGTGTCTAACCTGAGTTATAACTTGATTTTAATTATACATATACACAACTGAAACTTCGTCTTCTTCGTTGAATTTAACCAGAATCGGAAGTCCGACTGGTTCGATGTTTTAATAGGTTCTTTAGTGTTTTGAGGTTAATTACAGGTGAGATATATAAAAAGAATGAAAGATTTAAGGGTAAGGTATACCGACTGGACTCCTCTGTTTCTCCGGCGAAACTCCGGTGACAGCAGAAACTTTCGGCGACGTGTGTCCTGCGGCAGAGAGTCTTCAGCAAGCTTGAAATGGATGTGGGTGACTTCGGTATAAGCTCTGGGGGTTCAGTAAGGCTAGAAGTGAAGGGTTCGGTTTTCCGGCGATGTACAGAAGTTTTTCGGCGAATGGAATTAAGTCGGGTAAAGGTGCGGTTTTGAGCGAAAAGCTTGCAGAGGTTGAGGAGGTATTTATAGGGCAGGAATCGAGATGTATAGAGTCGGATTTCAGGCTTGATTCAAAGTCATTACGTTTTCAGCGGCTTTTAGCTTGTGTCGCGGGTTCAGGCGTCGGTTATAATCGATGATGAGTTTAAAGTTTACGTTAAGAATAAAAGAAACCGTCCAATCTCGCGAGATCGCCGGGATTTCGACGACTGCAATTGGGCGTGTCGTTATTTGAATTCGAGATTTATTTTATGTATTAATTGTCTCTCATAATAAACAATAATCATCAGTGGCGCAGTGGTTGAACGGCTAGGTGTTAAGTTGTTGTTGAACCGGTTGACTGACCCGGGTTCGAAACCTGGCAGCAACATTATATTTTTATTTCATTATTTTTAACAATTTTTTCAAAAACAAATTATATATTCCAATATAATAAATTAATTATGTATCGTTTAAAATTAATTTGGGCATTAAATACGCCACGAAATTTTAAACTGATTGTTCGGTTAATAAACGGAGCGGGTTTGGTAAAATCCGTTTTTTGACGGATGTTACAGTATCCCCTGCTTTTTAGAAATTTCGTCCCGAAATTTAAGTAGTGATAATTTGACTAAAAGAATGATGGTGTTTAGTTTGACAGTTACATACTTAGAAGAAAAGTAAGAGTTTAAATTTTTGTTTGAGGCGGTAACGTCCCTTGTAAGGGTTAAGTACCCTATTACAGAAATCGCTTTTCGTTGCCTACTGTAAAAGTATTGATAAGCAGAGTTTATTCGCTAAATATGGTATCATGCGTAAGAGTTTTGATATGTTTGGAAGGATATGGTTATATCCTAAAGCAAAACTTCTAATACTACAACCTACACGGAACTTCTCATAACGTCTAACAATACCTCTGATCCTTTGACAAGAATACTTATATATAGGAAGTACCACGGCGTATCCACCATATTCTTGTCAAATTTTCATTGGTTTTATCAGTAAGTTATGATTGGTTCTATGATATGACTATAGAACATAAATAAACACAACAACTAATGTACCAAGAAATTACTAAATCCTACATAGAACTTCTCATAACCGTCTAACAATACCTCTGATCCTTTGACAAGAATACTTATATATAGGAAGTACCAGCGGCGTATCCACCATATTCTTGTCAAATTTTCTTTGGTTTTATCAGTAAGTTATGATTGGTTCTATGATATGACTCTAGAACATAAATAAACACAACAACTAATATTTGAATCCACATTCTGATAGCATATATGTTTGAATGGTGACAGTTCCTCTCTCGTTTGTTATGATGGAGAGGTTAGTTTATGTAGAAATGGAACACAATCCAATTCTTTAAATGGCGAGATGATATAAATGTAACACAAATTTCAACCAAAACAATACTAAATCCTACATGGAACTTCCATAACCGCTTGATAATGCCTCTGATCCTTTGGCAAAATACTTATATATAGAAAGTACCAGCGGCGTATCCACCATATTCTTGTCAAATTTTCGTTGGTTTTATCCGCAAGTTATGATTAGTTACCAAGAAATTACTAAATCCTACATAGAACTTCTCATAACGTCTGACAATGCCTCTGATCCTTTGACAAGAATACTTATATATAGGAAGTACCAGCGGCGTATCCACCATATTCTCGTCAAATTTTCATTGGTTTTATCAGTGAATTATGATTAGTCCTATGTGACTCTACAACCAATACAACAAACACAAAATTGAATCTGATAAATAGGAAAAATATGTCTGTGCGATCAAGGCTCAATCAAGCGGAGCCGATCGTATTGCATGTACTGAAAATAATAAATTTAATCTAAACAACAATCACACAAACAGCTTATACATGGAACCTCTCATAACCGCCTGATAATGCCTCCGATCCTTTGACAAGAATACTTATATATAGGAAGTACCAGCGGCGTATCCACCATATTCTTGTCAAATTCCCATTGGCTTTATCCTTAAGTTATGATTGGTTCTATGTGATAAAGAAAAACATAAAACTAAACGATTGGAGTTGAATCTGGATTTTCGGTGAAGAGGACTAGTTGGGTATCTTCGTTTGGGCTTTATCTTCGTCAGGATTGGCGTTGATGTTGAAAACTCTTCCTCTTGCTGGTGGCCTAGTGATTGGGTTTTCTTGATTTACTTAGTTAACTGGGTTTGATTGAGCTTGAGCGTTTATGATGTTAACCAATCGAGGACACGTGTTTCTAAAGTGGGTAGGGTCGCCACAATTGAAACAAGCTCGAACATATGGGAACATGGGGTATTGAGGTTGATGATAGGTTTGGATCATGTTTTGAGTAGGGGGGAGATTTGGTTTTGAGGGGTGCGGCAAACCTTGCTCAAATGACCATAGCGTCCACAAGTTGCACATAGTCGACAAGGTAAGGTAAGGGGATGGTGATAAAAACAGTGTTACATCGAGAGTGAGGTCCAAGATATGGTTTCTTATTTGGGTAAGTTGAGTTGGGTGCCACTTGAGTGATTGGGATAGCTTGGATTGGTATGGCTTGTAAAACTGGTTGATTACGTTGGGTAGTAGCGAAAAGTTGCCCGTCTCTTTTTCTCTTAAAAGTGGGTTGAGAAGGGGATTCGGTTTGGGTGTAGTCGGAGGTTTCAGTCGATGCTTTATCCTTCTTCTTCTCCTCCTTGAAGTCTTTGTTCCGGATTCGGTTCTCGGTGAGCTCTGTAGCTAACTCCATTGCTGCTTCCAAAGTTGCAGGCGTGGTACTTATTACAGAGTCTTGAATCTTTGACGGAAGACCTCGAATGTAGTGCTCGATCAACCGGTAGAGGGGAGTGAACAAGTTGGGAACCATCTGATGTAACTCGAGGAATCTTTTGTTGTATGTGGTGTGGTCTCCTTCCTTTTGCTTCAACGAATAAAATTCATCTTCTAATTTCTTGATTTCGCTCCTTGGGCAAAATCGTCTGGTCATGATTTCCCTTCAATTCGTTCCAAGTTAAAGTCATAGCATCTTCAACACCTCGTTTGGCCTTCTCTGTATTCCACCAAGTAAGTGCTATTCCATATAAACGACCGGTAGCATATCGCACTTTGCGATCATCGGGGCAATCGCAATTTAGAAAAGTGTTCTCCATTCTTCAAACCAATGGAGGAGAGCGGTGACGCCTTAGTCCTTTGTATTTTGGAGGGTCGCATGATTTGAAATGCTTGTAGGTGCATTTAGTGGTATTTGGGGGAGGGTTGATAACGTGTTGATCTTCTTGATTGACAGGATTAGCTGTAAGTGCTTGTTGGACTTGGATTACAATGTTGGGTATTACGGCAGCCATTTGTTGAGCGATTAGGGCAGCCATCGCTCGCGAGCTTTTCCTGCTCTCATCTTCCTATGGGCGAGGTTAGAAGACATCTACAAGGAATACGCATCATGAGTATGAGTTGGATGTTTTTGGGATCATGGGTGCACTTAGGAATGAACATTCATAAAATAATTATAGAAAAATAAATCTACTACATCCATAGGATGTCTTGGGCTTTGCTCGTCATTAGGCCCTACATGCCGCCATACTTCACCTTCGTAATCATGTGGGCCCCCATGAATACCAGGTTTTTCATATGGTTCGCATGGGTTAGCCTGGTTACGTAACTAAAACCCGGAGAAAATCGAGAAATATGTATATAACGTATGAGATTCGGAATGTGTCCAGGTGTGACACGGTGACACCTCAAAGTGGGTTAGTTCGAACGACGTTTGGTGTGGCATGCTTTGGCCTAATAGGTCCTTCGTACTCTCATTGTTAGTCCCTAGGTAGGCAAACTGGTCCGTTATATTGGATTTATACGAATGCCAACCTAGACAGGACGTTCCGACTACCGGTACTTGTACCCTTCCAGTTACTACATGCCCGTCGCAGAACTTACTTTGATGAGATTTGAAAATTGCAACAAAATCTTTGAATAACAAAAGTATGAAATGAATTGAATATATGAACATTGAAATATGTATGATGAATATGTATATAAGTATGTATGTTTGACTGTAAGTATAAACAAACATGAAACAAATAAATATCATAAGTTTGTATGTAACCACCTAATCAATTAAAGTTTAGGCAGACTATAGTATAGGCTCTAAGGGTCTAATAACCTATCCTATATCCCTATAGTCATGGCTCTGATACCAATCTGTCACACCCCGACCCGCAGCGGAAAAGGTGATCGGGGCATGATTGGGTTATCATCAAAGCTCATGACATTTATTTTAACGTTTCATATTCATTAATACACTTTAATGGAAAATTACAATCAATATTACATCATGTCCTAAATATCAATCTAGGCTTCATTGTTTTCTTCTAAGACATTTCCTATGTTTTCCTTGCTTCATCCTGTTCACCTGTATCATGTGTAAAAAGGGTTTTTGGATCAACAAAAAGTTGGCGAGTGAATCCTATGGAAAACATTTGAACAAGTTTATTTAATTGATTATAAAATAAAGTGCACAACCACACATGAGTAAAAATAGATGTAAACTTATTCACCAATCAATTTAATATTAAACAATACACACATGAACAATAATGGATCGTTTAGAGGCACGCGTTGCTCAACTCGTCTCTCACGAGGAACTGATGGGCCTAATGAATGAATTGCATAAACTTGACAATATGAAATACAAAACTACAAACAATATAAACTCAATAATACACACACGAACAATAATGGATTTGTTTTGAGACACGTGTTGCTCAACTCATCTCACACGAGGAACTGATGGGCCTAACGAATGAATTGCATATAAATAGACAAAATGAAATACATAACTACAAGCAATGTATACAATCTAAGTTTAGATCACAATATGGTATGGCACAAGTTTAAATAAACGAGTTAATTTTATGACACATGACACACCCCAAAACGTGTAATTAAAAAGGGGAGTTGTAAGATTCACTCACATTGGGTGCGTTCGGTTTGATGATGTTGAATGCCACGGAGTGGTTTTAACCACGAGTGAATTAACCTAAATAATGGCATAATGTTTCGGTAAGTGAACGGATTTTATTAATCCATTTTAGTAGGATTGTTGGGTGTATTTTTGTGAGTTTAAGCTATTTTCTAACCTTAAAAATGTTATTTTGAAGTATTTTTAATTGATTTTTAATTAAAATAAATAAATAAAAATAATAAAAAATGTTGATTTTTTTACCGTTGATCTTTGACTGTTGACCGGTTCGTATGTGTTATTGTGTGCGCTGGGTGAGGCTCGAACCCGAGACCTCCCGTACGCGTGCACGCAGCTCTACCAACTGAGCTACGTGTCTAACCCGAAATATTTCTGTTTTTAATTATATTTATATACTAATTAGATTAAACTGAAAATCATTTATTTTTTAAAACGATTTAAATCTAACGAGTCGGTGCGCTCCACAGGTCTCGAACCCGGGACCTGTGGTTTAGCTTAACACACAGTCCACCGCTGGACTGTGTGTTTAACTTGTTATATAATCTGATTTTTATTATACTTATATACAATTAAATAATTTCAGTTCTGCCTTATTTAAAAAGTTTAATAATTGTCTGGACCGGTGCGGTAGCCCGGACTCGAACTCGTGTCCTGTGATTAAACATACACACAGTCCACCGCTGGACTGTGTGTCTATCTTGGTTATTATTCTGGTTTTTATTAAACTTAACATATATCAGCAGTGAATCCGGTTCGGTAAAAAAAAGGCATTTTTATTAAGGCGAGTGTGCGTGGGACATGTATCGAACTCGAGACGTTTACCTGTTTAATGTGCACACAGTCCACCGCTGGACTGTGTGTTTAACCCGAGTTATAACTTGATTTTAATTATACATATACACAACTGAAACTTCGTCTTCTTCGTTGAATTTAACCAGAATCGGAAGTCCGACTGGTTCGATGTTTTAATCAGGTTCTTTAGTGTTTTGAGGTTAATTACAGGTGAGATAATAAAAAGAATGAAAGATTTAAGGCGTAAGGTATACCGACTGGGTCCTCTGTTTCTCCGGCGAAACTCCGGTGACAGCAGAAACTTCGGCGACGTGTGTCCTGCGGCAGAGAGTCTTCAGCAAGCTTGAAATGGATGTGGGTGACTTCGGTATAAGCTCTGGGGGTTCAGTAAGGCTCAGAAGTGAAGGGTTCGGTTTTCCGGCGATGTACAGAAGTTTTCCGGCGAATGGAATTACGTCGGGTAAAGGTGCGGTTTTGAGCGAAAAGCTTGCAGAGGTTCGAGGAGGTATTTATAGGGCAGGAATCGAGATGTATAGAGTCGGATTTCAGGCTTGATTCAAAGTCATTACGTTTTCCGGCGGTTATAGCTTGTGTCGCGGGTTCAGGCGTCGGTTATAACCGATGATGAGTTTAAAGTTTACGTTAAGAATAAAAGAAACCGTCCAATCTCGGGAGATCGCCGGGATTTCCGACGACTGCAATTGGGCGCGTCGTTATTTGAATTCGAGATTTATTTTATGTATTAATTGTCTCTCATAATAAACAAGAATCATCAGTGGCGCAGTGGTTGAACGGCTGGGTGTTAAGTTGTTGTTGAACCGGTTGACTGACCCGGGTTCGAAACCCGGCGCAACATTGATTTATTTCATTATTTACAATTTTCAAAACAAATTATATATTCCAATATAATTTTAATTATGTATCGTTAAATTATTTGGCATTAAATACGCACGAATTTTTAACTGATTGTTCGTTAATAAACGGAGCGGTTGTAAATCTGTTTTTTGACGATGTTCATATATGTCAATTCATATGTCTTTCATATTCTCACTAAAAAGGTTCTTTTTAAAGGAGCGTCATAGGGTAACGAGCCGAATGGAATGACTAAATTCATGTTGCGAAGCATGGGAACACCAATAGCGTGTTGTGTTCGGTCATGTATGTCACTGGTTTTCAGTTCATGTAAGTTTGTGTCTTGTGAGATTTCACCAATTCACAACGACAACCAACTTAACTTCTACTTGATGCACTGATAGCTTGGCTAAACGCTCTAAGGGACTGTTTGTTTACCTCTGAATGAGACTTTTAATGGTTCAGACCTCTTACTGGTTCAACATTTAATGGTTCAGATTGTTTCTTTCACGAGCAGATGTCTGAATGGTTCAGACATTTGCCTCTGAACGGTTAAGCATTATATTGGCTCTTAATGGTTCAGACCTCTTACTGATTCAGCACTTAATGATTCAGACCTCTTATTGGTTCAGCAGTTAACCATTCAGAAGTTTCCAAACAGCCCCTAAGTTGCTATCTAAGGAGCTTGATGAAATGTTTGAGGTTTTAATAGATGAATATGAAAACGTATCCAAACATCCAAGCTTCAAAACCGTTGTCAAATGGACTTCATCGACATATTGTTATCACTAAAAAAGAGTATTCAAACACCCATGATGAACTATTATCATATACAATAAATAGAACAAACATGAAAGCCATATTGCTAGATATGGAAGCCAGTGCCATAGTCACTTCCAATTATCGAACACCCTAGCGTGATAAAGGAACTCCAAAAAGAATTGAAAACTATAGTAGAAGATAAACTGATGGTTGAAGAAACTGATTTAACAAAATTAAAGTACTTACACATGGTAGTTAAGGAAACCTTCTCGGGCATATCCCGTAGCTCTACTAGTCTACTCTTGGTTCCTCATCAATCTATGGAGGATACAGTGATTAACTATTACAATATACCGAACAAAACACTAGTTCTTGTAAATTATTGGCCATTTGGACGTGACCCAAAAGTTTAGTCGGACAACTGGGAGGAGTTTCTTCCCAAGAGGTTTCTTAACTAATAAATTGACTTTCTTTGTCATGATTTTAAGCTTATACGATTCGGCATGGAAGAATGTTGGATTAATGTGTTCATTAACGGGTCACGGGTCAGCACGTTATCAGGTCACATGTCATATGTTTAAGTAGCTAACGGATAGCAGGTTAGCGGGTCATTTATTTGGGTCGGTTCGTTGCTTTCTAAACAAGTTGAGTAATAAGGGGGTAGCGGTGGTTATCACTCACCACCCATTTATCACTCATAACTTCCAATCAGTTTCCGCCATGTTATCAACCATTATTCCATCACTCACAACCTTTTTTAGTGGAAATGGTCATCACTTGTGAAGAAATTCCATCACTCACAACCTTTTTTTTAATTCTTAAATTATAAATTAACGATAAAAAACTAAAATTATAAAATATAATTTCATTTAAATAAAACCTAAATTACATACTAAAATTTAAAAAACCTAAAAAATGCAAATAAAAAACCCTAAAAAAACCGACTTAAACGGAAGGCATCTTCCACCCCCACTTTTCACATATCTCGCATTTTTGTTGAGTTACAACCGAATTAAACGGTTCTTCGAGATGGGTGTGCGGCTCACACAAGATTTTTAAATCATTTTGTCTTTCTATTGCTTTCAAGTGTCTCATATACGCTTCCTCGCGTTGAAGTTTTGCGGACACAAGTTTTTCTCTTCTTTATTTGGATTCGCTTATTTCCGCCAATTTCACCTCTTCGATTTTGAAGATCGTCTCCGCCACCGCTTCCTTTACTTGACGATTCACCACTTTTCTTGCGGCGCGGCCGTGTAGGTGTATCTTCTTGAACGGGTTCGTCAACGGGGTCGTCATTCAAATTCATTTGGGGCAAGTTATCCGACGCGGAAGTCGTGTAGTTCCCCGAGTCTGTGGTGTTTGATCTTTTGGGACCTCCTCTTTTTTTTGGCGCCGTCGGCCCTCCCATGTCGACCAACTCAATCGGTGCCCACTTTGGGTGATTTCTCGCTACCTCCCATGCCCCTGTGTGGAAAACTCCTCTTTTTGTATGTTCGGCGATACTCGGCGATGGAGGATTGCATGATAGTTGCCTCGCTTGCGCCACTTTGTGGATTTCGGGTCTACAAAAAATAAAAAAATTTATTTATTAAACTGTAAACTGTTTTTTAATAAAAAGAAACTGTAAACTTTTTTTAATAAAAAAACTATAAATTTTTTTATAACAAAAACTTAAAACTGTTTTTTAATAAAAAAAACTATAAATTGTTTTTTTATAAAAAAACTGTAAATTGTTTTTTATAAAAAAACTGTAAACTGTTTTTAATAAAAAAAAGAAAAACTATTTAAAAAAACTGTTTTCTGTTTGTATAAAAAACAAACAATTTTCTGTTTTTAAAATTAAAAAAAAACAGTTTTATGTTATAAAAATTAAATAAACAGTTTTAAATTTAAAAAAACGTACCACTTGAATAAAACAACCATTGAATTTGCTAATTTTCCGGTTTAAATCGCCCCACTTCGATGTCATTTTATCCATGTTTCGATCGTTTGAACCGGGAAGTTTACTAAAATGAACCATGACTCGTCTCCAAAACTTATCTTTTTTTTGCTCGTTAGAAAATTTCTTGTTTTCGGAGGTGTGCAAGTACGCGTTGACCAAGGCGATCTCCTCCTCGCTACTCCATGCTCTCCGACCGGATTGTCGGGACAACTTCTTGAACGTCTTATTCTCCTTCTTCTTCTTCTTCTTGAACGTCATCCTCATCTTCATCGTGATCGAGGCTTTGTTGTGGTTCGCGGTACGCACTTGTAAAACGATGGATGAGGGTCTCATCTAGTGGGTCGACTTGGTGGGGTTGGGTTTGAAAGTGTGGAAACGGTTCGGGTTGAAATTGTTGAGGTTGAAATGGTGGAACGAACCGTGAGTTTTGATACGGTTGTGATTGAAAGGGTGGAAATTGTTGGGTTTGAAAACGTGGGATTTGGTCGGGTTCTCTTGCAACCTAAAGCGCGCCGGCTCGCAAGATTCGCTCGAATCTTCGGTCGTACGGGATTTTTCTTCAAATCCGAACCTCTTTTGCTAGAACCCGAACCTCTCTTGCTTGAACCATCCATCTTTGTTGGAAAATTATTTAGATTGAGTTGGAGAATTTTTTGAATTGAGTTGGAGAATTTTTTGATTTTTTGGATTGAGTTGGAAGAATGTTTGGTGGATTTATATAAAAAAATCTTTCAAATATTCAAGCCCCCAACGGTCAAAAACAGCTACTTTTTTTAGTTTTCAACACGTCAAAAAGTCAACGCGTTACAAAATGAACGCGTGAATTTTCATGGCGGCGGCGGTGTTTGGTTAAGTTCCACGCGTGAAGAATGCGTATCACGCGTCCACGCGTGATAACAAGTGCAGAAATTGATAACAAGACTAAGGAAGTGATGAGACTTGGCTGAGTTCATTGTGCACGTGCAGAATTGATAACAAGCGAACTTCAGTAGTTTGTAATTTGCTGAAAATAAGGAATACGCGGGCTTATGCATGTATTTTTTATTCAATATAAATAGGAGTATAATTAATATTAATTAATGTATACCCTTCTTTCAATTCGAATACAACAGTTTTTCTATTTCTTTTGCACATCCTGTTATCAACTTTCATATACACATATATACGTAAGTTGTGTGTGTGTTTTGAGTGATTTATTTGGGGGCTTGAACCAACAAAGAAGAGGGTGTCTCGGAATGAACCTGGGGTTACTAAACATTGGCTTGGTGGTTTCGAACATGGTTCACTGTTTTGATTGGGAGCTACCAAATGGTATGTCACCAAGTGATCTGGACATGAATGAAAATTTTGGATTAACGACACCATGCCCCTTAGTTGGCATTCCAACGTACCGAACCTAAGGATCACCAGGATATACGTTTGGTGAAAACATGCAATTAACACAAAAGGAAGAACTACCGTTGGATGTTAGTATGAATTTAATTGTCATATATTTCTATTGTGTTATTGAGCTCTGTTGGTTTTGGTTACAAAATATAATGGTTTGAAGCGATCTTTAGTGTCATTTTGCTGGTTCGATATTTGTCTCACAGAAGTTGTCCTTGTTAGAAAATCGTTATATGTTTCTGGCTGGTTTCATATTTTCTTTGCATAGACTATTTATCAGGACAATTATATAAAATTAAATGCATCTAGGTAGTCGTTATTTTAATACCACATTAACCCGGGCTGGGTGGGTGTGTGGATTTTTACCAATTTGGATATTTCACGGTTAGGTTTTGATGGTTTAAACCTAGTTTTTTCTCATATTCATAGTTTGCGTCAAAAAAGTTAAAATGACGAGGATGACTGATATTTCATAACACACACACACACACAATATATATATATATATATATAAATGAAACAAAAATCTTAAGTTTGGATACACCTGATCGAACGTAAACGTGAATCCGGTTGTTAATAAATTAAACGAATCATTTAACAAAGAGACTTTGGCCTAGTGGTTGGTCGTGCAAGTCCCATAGATGTTAAAAAAACGTGTGTAATTTAGAAGTAGAATATTTAATTTAGGAGTAGATTTAAAGAGTGTCAAAGTTACATTATAAAAAAAGTTAACGGAAACATTCTATGTAATTATTATATAACCCTAAATAAAATTTAGTGAACTAATCAACGACACATCTCAAACAACAAAACCTTTTGGTTTTGAGGTAAAACCAAACAACGTTGAATGATATACAGTTATTTGAAACTAGGTTAGAGTCCCGTAAACTTCACGGGTAATTAAAACAAATAATTTATAAATCCATAACTGGTTAGAGCCAATGAAACGACATTCTCACTATTAAATTGCTCCTATTTTTTCCCACTAAAGAGAGTGCACAAAATTCATATACATAAAATTTTCGTAGTTAGGGTGGTAGTTATGATTTGTTTACTTAATATATGGGTTGTTTGTTGGAAATATTAGTGGTAAACATACAAGTTGGTATGTTTCCTCCATCCCATATTGGTGGGGTAGTGAAATTTGAGTGGCTTATAATTGATTACCCCTTATAGACCTTCAAAGTGTTAGATGGGTTGAGAAGTGGGTCAAGCCCACACGCGCGCTGAGCCGAGCCGCGAGTTGGAATACCATATCAGTTCTGCATTAAATCCTGAGAGTTTACGCTGCAGCTCAAAGCAATACGAGCGTGTAAAATCCTTTAAGGACAGGAATCATCCGTGCAGTTCAAGAATCTCGGTTTCTTAAATCGCCAGGTTGGTTTTAGTTTTTTGCGTGTTATTTAAATTCGTCGATAACGGGACAGTTCCTTCTACCTTTCTTCAATCAGTTTGTTCACGTTGGAATAAACTGGTTTGGCCAACAACTTGGTAATTAATAATGTTAATAATAATTTTCTGTTTGATTAAATTATTTTTAACATTCTTAAAGGATTTTATTTTTTGTGTTTAATCACCAGAACTAATGGACTCTAAACTTCCAACAGCTAATCTAAGATTCATGAATCAAGAGTTTGTCAAGTTGGACAGATTCGATGGCCAGAACTATACTCGTTGGGCGGACAAGGTGAAGTTTATGCTAGTTGTATTGAAACTCTACTATATCCTTGATCCTAACTTGCCCGAAATCCCTGAAGACCCTCCTCTTGAGGCTGGAGAGGTCCCGGATCAAAATTTGGCAAAGCAAAGACTTGTCCGTAAGGAAGCTGAAGATCTTTGCCTTTGCCATATCAAAAATTCTCTTTCGGGTCGTCTCTATGACTTGTAGGCGCCGGTAACAAGTGCTAGAGAATTATGGAAAGCTTTGGAAGATAAGTATAAGGCTCATGAAGAAGGTACTAACAAATACCTTATTTCCAAGTACTTCGACTTTCAAATGGTTGATGACAAGTCAATCTTGGAGCAAGTGCATGAACTCCAAGTTCTTGTTAATAAATTGACCGCGCTTTCTATTCCGCTACCAGAAATCTTTCAAGTAGGGGTCATTATTGCAAAACTACCTCCTACTTGGAAAGATTTCTCAAAGAGAATAATGCACAAATCTGAGGACTACTCTTTGGATGAACTGTTGAAGCACCTTCGAATTGAGGAGGAAACGCGCAACAGGGACAAAAGAGGTAAAGTTGGATCGAGTGTGAATCATATTGTTGGAGGATCTGGGCAAAAGGGAAGGGGGCATCAAAGAGTAAAAAGTTTACAGCACCAAAGAAAAAGGAATTCAAGAAGTCACATCAAACGACCAACCATCAACCAAAGAGATCGGGTAAATGTCATGTTTGTGGAGAAACCGGGCATTATGCACGAGAGTGCTCACAAGGAAATCTGGTTTTACAGTTGGTTCTACAAGTGCTGTTGATATTGAGAAAGTCACCAATCTAGTGGCCAATGTGGGTCTTGGGGACGTTAACATGCTTTCTCAATATACACGTGTTGTGGCATGTAGAGGATGGTTCTTGGATTCGGGAGCCACTGTTCCTGTTTGTGGGAACCGTGGCTCGTTTCTTACTTATGATTCTGTTCCTCAAGGAACAATGGTGGTATGTGCTGATGGACATCGTGTAGAAGTTTGTGGTAAAGGCACGGTGCGACTAAACTTTAGAGATGGTCAAATGGTTACCCTTCAGGATGTGTTGCATGTTCCTGGTATCACCAAGGGTCTTGTTTCTGCTGATAAGTTTGATCCCAATGGTTACAAGCTGGTTATCAAGAATCTTCGTGTGAAGTTTTCTTTAAATGACATCTATGTGGGTCAAGCTATGAACACGGGTGGAATGTATCGCCTTGACCTAGCTGAAGATGGAATTGACGAAGAAGAAGAATCGGATGAAGAACCAAACCTTGGTAGAGATGGCTAACTGTATGTTAAATCAATCGGGTCTACCTCGTAATATGTGGGGGGAAGCTGTGTTAACCGCTTGACATGTTCATAATAGGATCACTAGTTGTGTGATACCTACGAGTCCTTATGAGTTGTGGAAAGGAAGAAAACCAAACCTAGAGTATTTGAGGGTTTGGGGGTGTCTTCCCTATTATCGCGTACCTGATCCAAAGACACTCAAACTGGGAGAACGAGCTTACAAGAGTGTATTCATTGGATATGCTCCGCAAAGTAAGTCTTACCGGTTGTTGGATGACGAATCAGGTATAGTTGTAGAATCCAGTGATGTGGAATTCTTTGAGAACAAGTTTTCTAGAGATGATGAAACTCAAATTACACCACATTTTCTAATACTTCTGAAAAACGAGTTCAACCTTCACCAATAGTTGAAGAACCGAGGAAAAGTACTAGAGTTAGAAAAGAGAAAAGTTATGGATATGATTTCTTTTCTTACCTGGTTGAGGGAACTCAAAAGAAAGTGACGAAAGAGGTCATTTTCGCTGTTAATTTGGATGATGATCCTAAAACTTTCAGCGAAGCAATGTCATCAAGAGATGCTCCTTTGTGGAAGGAAATAGTCAATGATGAAATGGATTCCATTATGGGAAATGGAACTTGGGAGTTAGCTGATCTACCCAAGGGAAAGAAACCTATTGGATCCAAATGGATCTTGAAAAGGAAGTATCATCCAGATGGATCCATCTCTGCCTATAAAGCGAGATTAGTTGCTAAAGGGTATAGGCAGAGAGAAGGGATCGACTATTTTGATACCTATGCACATGTGGCTAGAATTAGCTCTATTAGAACTCTAATAGCGGTGTCTGCTTTGAAAGGGTTGTACATCCATCAAATGGATGTAAAGACTGCGTTTCTAAATGGGTATCTAAATGAGGAGATATATTTGGAGCAACCAGAAGGGTTTGTGATACCTGGACAAGAGAACAAAGTGTGTAGACTTATTAAATCTCTTTACGGTTTGAAGCAAGCTCCTAAACAGTGTCATGAGAGGTTTGACACCATTGTGACTGCTTTCGGGTTTCGACACAATAGTGCTGATAGGTGTATCTATACTAAATGTGAACCCGATTATACAGTCATGATTTGTCTCTATGTTGATGATATTTAATCATTGGCACTCACCTTGAAGGTATTTCTGAAACTAAGAAATATATGTCCTCGAACTTTAAGATGAAAGATCTAGAGAAGTTGATACCATTCTTGGGATCAAGGAAAAAAGAACTGAAAGTCAGATTTCTCTAAGTCAATCTCATTACATAGAGAAAATTCTGACTAAGTTTCAACACTTGAACATTAAAGAGTTTAATACCCCATTGATCCATGTGTGAAACTTAATGTGAACTCAGGGAGAGCAGTGGCTCAACTGGAGTATGCGAGTGCTATTGGAAGTATGATGTATGCAACACATTGCACTCGTCCTGATATTGCTTTTGCTGTAAGCAAACTGAGTCAATATACTGTCAATCCTAGGGACAGAACACTGGAAAGCAGTGGGTAGAGTACTTGGATACCTGAAAAGGACCAGAAACTTAGAACTGACATACACGTCTAATTCCAGAATACTCGAAGGTTATTCTGATGCGAGCTGGATTGATCACACCAATGATTCAAAATCTACAGTGGGTGGATTTACACTCTAGCAGGAGGAGAAATTTCTTGGGCGAGCAAGAAACAGACGTGTATTGCCCACTCAACTATGGAAGCTGAGTTCATAGCACTAGTGCGGCTGGTAAGGAAGTAGAGTGATTAGAGATCTACTTACGGACATCCGTTTGTGGGATGTTCCAATGTCGTATATTCCCATGTATTGTGATAGTGAGGCCACACTATCTAAAGTATACAATGCAGTGTATAATGGGAGGTCAAGACACATAGGTCTACAGCACAATTATGTGAGACAACTTCTTGAAAGTGGTACCATCAAGGTTTCTATGTCAAGATGAGTAGGAACTTGGCTGATCCGTTTACTAAACCTCTGACGAGAGATTTGGTTGTGAATACCGCGAGAAACATGGGTCTAAAACCACAATAGAATCGTTAGTGATGGAAACCCAACTTGAACTTAGGCTCCTATTTCTCAAGTTTAATGGGTAAAAACAAAGTCACTTAACGATAGAAGGTACTATCAATTTGATAGATCCATGTGAGGTATGATAGTACGTTGTTGCTGAGAACAAGGGTGAGCTAATGCTCTTAACAAAGTTTTGGGGCATTCAAGCAACATGGATGATGTAAAACTTTGCCTATATGATTTAGGGGTGGTGCCGCCTCGAGTGAAGATAAGTGGTGTGACATCCCGGCTTTTCAGGTATCTTAAACGCGCTACTTTATTGTTATTCATCCTACGCTGATTTAATTCGGAGAATTAAATTAACGCTCGCAATAACTATGCTAACTTTGTGAATCTATTATTACGTGCTATGTGTTATTAGACGGGTTGTATATGAATTACGTGCTATGTGTTATTAGACGTTTGTGAATCTATTGCGTCTCACACCAAATACGTGATTTAATATTTTATAAACTCCGTGTCGCGAATAATATTTTAGTAACTTCTATTTATAAACCGAACCAGGCCTGTGAAACGTTTCAACTTTGCAACCAAGCAAACCCAACCCGCCACCCACACCCCCTTGCGGCCCACTTCTTGCGCCATCTTGCGGCCCAAGGAACTAACCCAAACCGCCCCCTATCGCGACCCCCCTCTTATATCACGTACACATGCATGTTGGGGGAAACCTTCAAAAAAAAAAACCCTAACACTCTAGTTGAAGTCGACGGCAGCCCCCCCCTCTCTCGGTCGCGCAAGTCTACACCCTCGGATCGATTCCAAGTTTGTCCCGGTTTGCTAATTGTCATCGTTTCAAGGTTAGGGTTTAATTGTATTGCGATTCACACTAGGTTTTGTGTAATCTTGATCATGATTATGTGCTTGTATGATATTGTTATGAAAAAGTGTTGTGTGTATGATTAGTCGATGATATGCAATCTTGCGTGTGATGTATGTTCATATAACGTAGCTGTTTATCGATAAAGTCATGTATTACTTAGATTGCATGATATGATATATTAATGTATTTGACAAATTAACTGTATTAATCATACACTAACGTCATGCCGTTAACATGTTCTAATGCGATAAAGTCGAAACGGTAAGCTGATTGACATTTACAGCCAACTTTAGTTGGCTATAACCTGATCATTATATATCAAAAAGTGGATTTTCTGAAGCCGAAAACGTGTATTTTTGAAAAACGCTTCAAATGGCGCCAGGATTCATATTTTTCTGAGGTCGTTTGTTATTTTTAAATGGTCATTTAGTGCAGCAGCTGAAGCTGCATAAATGATGCAGAATTTGCAGCTTGTTTATCGAGTCGGATCTCATAGTCTGTATGGGTTAGGCACGAAATCTGGACAGTAACTAGAGACGGAATTTCCGAAAATCTCCCACTAGAATTTTGTTAATCGGATGAACGATTATTTTTAAATAATTTTCTTGTGGACTGCAGTCAGAAAGCGATGAATCTGACTACAGCCTAGTATATAAATGTTTAGAAATAATTGGTAAAGATTTAGGATTTGAAAATTTTACACAAAATTCTACAGTCTAATTGACACCTCCTGTAAAAAGATTAAAATTTTTGGAATGTTGGAACTATTTTATAAAAATCCTCGAAAACAGCCCAGTTTATAGCGTATAAGCTGAAACATGATAACTTGCGTTTGTGTGTACCTAAGTGTTGTATAAGTTATCTGTGTTTATGACAAGTTGGTTTGATTGTTATTTTGTATGGTGATACTTTGCATGCATGATTATGGTTTCGAATTGGTTATTACGTGTGCCATACTGTGTGTTAGTTATACGTAGGGTTTTGTGTCAATGTGTTCACACACTAACTTTGAATCGGTTGACATGTTAGGATGCGATTAGCGGTTCCATATTTTGCTTCTTTTGCGTTATTCTAACCGAGCAATTTAAGGTGAGTTCACGGCCCCTATTTTATCCGGTTTTGAACAACAGGGGGAGAAACATGTATACGCTCTACAACCCTATCTTTTACATTAGGCGAAATTAACGTCGTTAAATATTCGGTAACTAAGTTAATGTTAATGTATGTTATGGTCACTAAGTAACTTTATCACGGAAGTCCTCAACCAACTCTCGGATCGTTAGTATTGGGTTAGATAGCGGGGAAATTATAGTAGTACTACTGGGCCCGACAAACCCCACCCGAGCTAGTCGCGCTAGCCGACCGGGAGTGGTCAACGGGTGATTAATTTGGCCTAACTTTCGCAATGGTCAGTGATAGACCTGGTAACACAGAGGCAACAACAGTCAGCTTCGATCGCAAACTCTTACGTGATGTAACTTTAGGCTCGCTACCTACATGTTAACATTGAACTTAATTACAAACCAACCTTATTATTCCAGGTTAGGAATAATGGAACTGTGTCGTTATCCCAGGTTAGGGATAACGGGGGAAAACAATCTTTTAAGCCGAACTTGTGAACTTATAAAAACCTGTGAACTCACTCTTCTTTAATGTTGACACTTGTTTCTTTACATGTTTCTCAGGACGCTAGGAGCGCTAGGTGCACTCACTTGCATTTGATCAAGACATTTTTATCGAGTCTTTATTTACGAATAATTTTTGGGATTTTGGTTTTGGCGTTTATGTTGGCGCCCGTTACTTTATTTTAATGCTTCCGCTAAACTTTGAAACCTTGATATTTTGAAAATGACTATGCATGTTTACAACAAATGTTTTTTGGAAAACGTTTAATAAATCATATAGAGTCGTTCGATATTGCTAGTGTTGAGATTCTGGTTTGATCACACGCCTCGCGGTAAACTCTGCAAGTGGAAATTGAGGGTGTGACAGATTGGTATCAGAGCCTTTAGCTATAGAGAACCAGGTGTGCATTAAAAGTAGACCTAAACTATAGTTGTTACACGACACTAGACTTAGTTGGCACCGAACTGTGATACCTTGTTATGTGTTATACTACAATTGTTCTATGTGTATTATATATATATATATATATATATATTTATAGTGATATACGCAGCTCGTAACTAACTACACCAACCCAGCAGGCTATGTCATCATCATCATCCGACAGATCTCGACAATCAAGGGCGCCGGGGAGGCACCCATGGTCGAACCCTCACCTCCTTGTGGCGTGGAGACACGCTCAGCTGCTAGGAAAAGACTCGCTCTAGGAGGGGAGTCGTCCTCCCGTCCAACCACCGCTGTACCGGTCAACTCTTCAGGAGTGGGGGACGATCTACTTAGAGACGTGTTAAGGAAACAACAGGAACAGCTGAAGAGAATGCAGGAGATTATCGAAGCACAGGGATGGTGATACGTCAGCTGACTGGTAAAACTGAAGAGCTCGAGGAAGAGCAAGATGAGAATAGGAGAGTTCGAAGTATTTTAGCTAAGGACCTTCGTGCTGAGCAGCTGAGGGCTGACTGGCTCGAAGACAGAGTTCTTGAGTCCAGCTGGAGGATTCACGAACTGGAGCAGAACCAAGCACCACCTATCCCAGTACCCGCACCAGCACCGGCCCCTCCAGCGCTGGTAGAGGACGAAGAGGAGGATCCAGAGGAAGACCCGGAGGAGGATCCGGAGGAAGAAGAGCCGGAACAGGACCCGGCTGTTGAAGCTGAAAACGCTGAAGAGGAAGACGGCAGTGATAGCGACTTGGGAGATGGAGACATAGATGACTAACTCGTCTCGCCAATCCCCGTTTTGTTTCCTTTAGTTTGTTTGTTTCCACTTATGTTTGAACTTGGAAATTTTATAATTAAACTATATGTTTGGTTGGTATTTTGTGAGACATTACAATTTATTTAATCGAATGTTCCTTTTGATTGTTTAATTTGTTGGGTTGACATAAATTGTGTGATCATTGAAGTGTGGAATATGATAACTATATTGGATATATACTTATCGGTGTGTGTTTGTGTTGTCTTACGAAGATCTGAAATGGCAACCGGTCGTCGCGGAAATGTCAACATTCAACTGAAGAATTGGCCGCTTTAATCCAAGAACACGTGAATGCTGCTCTGGCAGGTGTTCCTAACCCACCAGCAAGTAACCATTATTAAATTTTCATGGGAAAATCTAATAGTTTGGCTAGTAGACTTTCTCGTTGACTACCTATCCTCTATCCTACGGAGGGGGTCTTAACCCCTACAAGATGTTCCTGGATGCGAAACCGAGCAAGTTCACGGGAGTTAAAGGACCCATAGGACTGGTCCGTTGGGTCGAAAAGTCTGAATCGGTTTTCGAAAGTGCAATGTCTGAAGCTAAAGTAAGTAGCTGCTCGCGTTGAGAGGGCTTACTGGTGGAATGCACAAGTCAACGCTGGACTGCTGGCGAAGCAATGCTGGACGAAATTCAAAGCTCTAATCAAGGAGGAATATTGTCCGCGCGATAGAGTTCAGCAATTGGAACAAGCGTTATGGAACCACAAGATGGTCGGTTCAAAAATTGAAGCGTACACGGCAAGACATCATGATCTGGTGTTCCTTTGTCCCGATTTGGCTAACACCATCGTTAAACGACTTGAGTTTTATCTTGGGGGTCTGGTCCCTGAGATCCAGGGCATGGTAATGTCTAGCAACCCTACGACGGAGCATCAAGCGATTAGGCTGGACATAAACTCACCGATAAGGCGGTGGAGCAAAGGAAGTTACCACCTAGGGGTGCAATGAAATTGTCCCTGATAACAAAAGGAAATTTGAAGACTCACCTGCTCGGCAGTCTTCATCAGCCCAGCCACAACAAGGAAACCAGAAGCGGTCCAACAACTTCAACAACAATCGGGGTCACAACAATCAGTCTGCCAACAACACCCAGAACTCGAGCGGCTATGCGGGTCGAAAGCCACAATGTAATCGTTGTAACCTCCATCACCACGGCCCTTGCGCCGGAAATCGCTGCCAACGACGTGGTAAAGCAGGACAGACGGCAAAGGATTGTCGTGGGGAGATTATGTCACGACAGAATCAGAACCAGCACCAGGGTCAGCAGCAGGGTAATAACCGGGGATGCTATCAGTGCGGTAGCACTGCCCATTTCAAGCGAGACTGCCCGCAACTTCGCAACAACAACAATGGTGGGAATAACAACAACAACAACAAATGGCAACAATGGAAATAGTGGCACAGGAGGTGCCAAAGGACGTGCATTCACGCTAGGCCGAGGAGAGGCCCGAAACGACTCGAATGTGGTCACCGGTAAGTTTCCACTTAACGATCATTTTGCTACTGTACTTTTTGATACGGGTGCGGATAAGAGTTTTATATCTGAGTCTTTTAGGAAGAACCTAAATCTCACACTTAAACCCTAGCGACCCCTTACGTCATAGAACTAGCCGATGGTAAATCTGTAGATGTGACTCATCTAGTAACCGGCTGTCAACTTAAACTCGCGGGTCACACCTTTACCATTGATCTGATGACAACTACTCTGGGTAGTTTTGATGTGGTAGCCGGAATGGACTGGCTATCCGACGTCCGAGCTGAAGTTCTCTATTTCGAGAAAGCTATCCGTATTCCGCTCTCTAACGACGAAGTCTTGATGGTGCAAGGCGAGAAGGCAGGCGTCGTCACGAACATCATCTCTTACATGCATGCTCAGAAGTATCTTCGAAAGAAGAACTCTTTTGCTTTGCTCGCACTGGTCACCGAACAGTCTAAGGACGAGAAACGGATTGAAGATATCCCCATCGTCCGTGATATTTCCCGATGTGTTTCCAGAGGAGTTACCCGGTCTTCCACCACATCGACAAGTAGAGTTTGAAATTGAATTGGCGAGTCATGCGACTCCTATCCCAAGGCCCCGTACCGCTTAGCTCCAGCAGAGCTGTCTACTCAACTTCAGGAATTGTTGGAAAAAGATTTATCCGACCCAGTACTTCGCCATGGGGAGCTCCGTCCTTTTTGTCAAGAATAAGGATGGGACCTTCCGCATGTGCATCGACTACAGGGAACTCAATAAAGTTACCGTCAAGAACCGGTATCCCTTACCTCGCATCGACGATCTTTTCGACCAGCTTCAGGGGTCAAGCTACTACTCCAAGATTGATCTACGGTCCGGTTATCACCAGCTACGCGTCAGGGAGGAAGATATCTCCAAGACTGCATTTCGCACTCGGTATGGCCATTACGAGTTCTTGGTCATGCCCTTCGGTCTCACCAATGCACCCGCAGTGTTCATGGACCTCATGAACCGTGTGTGTAAGCCGTATCTCGACAAGTTTGTATCGTGTTCATCGATATATACTCATCTACTCTAAGGGTGAAGAAGAACATGATGAGCATCTGCGGTTATTGTTGGAACTACTTCAACAGGAGAAAGCTATATGCCAAGCTTTCGAAGTGTGATTTCTGGATTCGGGAAGTTCAGTTCCTCGGACATATCGTGAATGAAAAGGGTATACACGTTGATCCCGCCAAGATCGATGCCATCAAGAACTGGGAAGCACCCAGGACACCGACAGAGATCCGCCAATTTTTGGGTTTGGCTGGTTACTACAGACGTTTCATCGAGAGATTTTCCAAGATCGCACAACCGCTTACCACTCTCACTCAGAAGGGCACCAAGTATGCTTGGGGTGACAAACAGGAAGCAGCATTTCAATTACTGAGGCAGAAGCTTTGCAGTGGACCCATTTTTCCTTGCCAGAGGGGACAGATGATTTTGTAGTATATTGTGACGCTTCCATTCAGGGATTGGGATGTGTGCTCATGCAACGTGATAAGGTCATCGCGTATGCATCCGACAGTTGA
This sequence comes from Scalesia atractyloides, assembly GCA_947069175.1. Classification (NCBI taxonomy): domain Eukaryota; kingdom Viridiplantae; phylum Streptophyta; class Magnoliopsida; order Asterales; family Asteraceae; genus Scalesia; species Scalesia atractyloides. The sequence continues at coordinate 27,525,756 of CAMTDV010000025.1, forward strand.
AGGTCCACGAGAAGAACTACACGACACATGACTTGGAATTGGGAGCAGTTGTGTTTGCACTTAAGATTGGAGACACTACCTATATGGAACAAAGTGCACAATCTACACGATCACAAGAGCCTCCAACATATTTTTGACCAGAAGGAGTTGAACATGCGACAACATCGCCGGGTTGAACTCCTGAACGATTATGAATGTGTCATTCGGTATCACCGGGTAAAGCTAACGTGGTAGCTGATGCCCTCAGTCGGAAGGAGGACTTGAAACCTCGTCGGGTACGAGCACTACAGTTCACAATTCATTCTGGATTACCCGAACAGATACGCGACGCGCAGCTAGAAGCAGTTAAGGAAGAGAACATCAAGGCCGAATCTGTGGGAAAGATGGAACGCGATTGGGAAGTGAAACCCAATGGTGCCCGGTATTTCATGAATCGTATATGGGTACCTTCTACGGAAACCTCAGGAAGCTAGTTATGGACGAAGCTCACAAATCCCGATACTCTGTCCATCCTGTTCGGATAAGATGTATCAAGACCTTAAAGCCGCGTATTGGTGGCCCAACATGAAAGAAGATATAGCCACCTACGTGAGCAAGTGTTTGACTTGTGCGAAAGTCAAGGTGGAATACCAGAAGCCATCAGGGCTACTTCAACAACCTGAGATCCCAGTGTGGAAATGGGATCAGATCTCGATGGACTTTATCACTAAACTTTCGCGACCTTCGGGTGGTTGCGATACCATCTGGGTGATCGTGGATCGTCTAACTAAGTCTGCACACTTCCTAGCGACCAAAGAAACAGATAAGATGGATAAGTTTACTCGCATCTACATTAAGGAAGTAGTTTCTCGACATGGGGTGCCAACGTCCATCATTTCAAACAGAGATGCTCGTTTCACGTCCAACTTTTGGCGGTCACTTCAGAAAGCGTTGGGTACACGCTTAGATATGAGCACAGCATACCACCCTCAGACGAATGGTCAAAGTGAAAGGACCATTCAGACCTTGGAGGACATGCTTAGGGCATGCGTGGTAGACTTCGGGAACAGTTGGGAAATCCATCTGCCTTTGGTGGAATTCTCGTATAACAACAGTTACCATACGAGTATTCAGGCAGCACCGTTTGAAGCATTGTACAGTCGCAAATGTAGATCACAGGTCCTGAGTTGATACTTGAGGCTACTGAAAAGATTGTGCAAATCAGAAACCGCATGGCAGCGGCACGAGATGACAAAAAGTTACGCTGATCAACGACGCAAACCGACTCGAATTTCAAGTAGGTGACCGTGTCCTACTGAAAGTGTCACCCTGGAAGGGTGTAATTCGTTTTGGGAAGTACGTAGGCCCATTTGTGATTTCGAAGCGTATCGGGCCCGTAGCTTATCAGTTAGACCTTCCTGCCGAACTCAGTGGAGTTCACAACGTTTTTCACGTGTCCAATCTGAAGAGTGTCTATCAGATGAGACCCTAGTCATTCCATTGGATGAGATTCAAGTGGATGAGCACTGCATTTTGTGGAACAACCTATCGAGATCATGGACCGTGAGATCAAGACTCGAAGGCACAGCAAGATACCGATCGTCAAGGTTCGTTGGAACTCTAAGCTGGGACCGGAGTTCACGTGGGAAAGAGAGCACCATATGAAAAGCAAATATCCACACCTTTTCGCAGCTGAGCAGCAATCTGACGTTACCGCCAACTGAATTTTGGACGAAATTCTTTCAACATGGGGATGATATGACAGCCTGGGATTTACTTGTACCATTCTAACAAACTGAATCTTTGTGCGTTGCCTTCTAAACAGCGTTTACTCAATTTTCGGGACGAAAATTCTTTCAACATGGGGATAATGTGACATCCCGGCTTTTCAGGTATCTTAAACGCGCTACTTTATTGTTATTCATCCTACGCTGATTTAATTCGGAGAATTAAATTACACGTTCGCAATAACTACGCTAACTTTGTGAATCTATTGGGTGAATTACGTGCTATGTGTTATTAGACGGTTGTATCTGAATTACGTGCTATGTGTTATTAGACGTTTGTGAATCTATTGCGTCTCACTCCAAATACGTGATTTAATATTTTATAAACTCCGTGTGCGAATAATATTTTAGTAACTTCTATTTATAAACCGAACCAAGCCTGTGAAACGTTTCGACTTTGCGACCAAGCAAACCCAACCCGCCACCCACACCCCCTTGCGGCCCACACTTCCTTGCGGCCCCTCCTTGCGGCCAAGGAACTAACCCAAACCGCCCCCTATCGCGACCCCCCTCTTATATCACGTACACATGCATGTTGGGGGAAACCTTAAAAAAAAAACCCTAACACTCTAGTTGAAGTCGACGGCAGCCCCCCCCCTCTCTCGGTCGCGCAAGTCTACATCCTCGGATCGATTCCAAGCTTGTCCCATTCGCTAATTGTCATCGTTTCAAGGTTAGGGTTTAATTGTATTGCGATTCACACTAGTTTTGTGTAATCTTATCATGATTATGTGCTTGTATGATATTGTTATGAAAATGTGTTGTGGTGTATGATTAGTTCGGATGAATATGCGAATCTTTGCGGTTGTGATGATATGTTTGAATATTAAAATCGTAGGCTGCGTTTTATCGATAAAGATCATGATATATACTTAGGGTTTGCATCAATATTGATATATAGATGATATTTGACAAATTAACTTGCTGTTAATCAATACAACTAAGCGTCATGGCCGTTTACACATGTTCTAACGCGATAAAGTCGAAAACAGTAAGCTGATTGACATTTACAGCCAACTTAAGTTGGCTGTCTATTAACCTAATCATTATTTATCGAAAAGTAGATTTTCTGAAGCCTAAAACGTGTATTTTTAAAAACGCTTCAAATGGCGCGGATTCATATTTTTCTGAGGTCGTTTGCTAATTTTTAATGGCCATTTAGTGCAGCAGCTGAAGCTGCGTAAATTCTGCTAATTTGCAGGTTGTTTATCAGTCGGATCTCATAGTCTGTATGGGGTAAGGTCACGAAATTTAGATAGTAACTGAGACGGGAATTTCCGAAAATCTCTCACTAGAATTTTGTTAATCGGATAAACGATGATTTTTAAATAATTTTTCTCGTGGACTGCAGTCAGAAAGCGACGAATTTTGACTGCAGCTTAGTATATAAATGTTTATAAATATTGGTAAAGATTTAGGATTTTAAAATTTTACATAAAATGCTAGAGTCTAATTGACACCTCCGGTAACAAAATTGGAATTTTTGGAATGTTGGAATTATTTTATAAAAATCCTCGAAAACATCCCAGTTATGAGCGTACAAGCTGAAACATGATAACTTGCGTTTGTGTGTACCTAAGTGTTGTATGAGTTATCCTGTGTTTATGACAAGTTGGTTTGATCGTTATTTTGTATGGTGATACTTTTCATGCATGATTATGGTTTTTGAATTGGTTATTACGTGTGTCGTACTGTGTGTTAGTTATACGTAGGGTTTTGTGTCAGTGTGTTCACACACTAACTTTGAATCGGTTGACATGTTAGGACGCGATTAGCGGTTCCATCATTTGCTTCTTTTGTGTTATTCTAACCGAGCAATTTAAGGTGAGTTCACGGCCCCTATTTTATCCGGTTTTGAACAACAGGGGGAGAAACATGTATACGCTCTACAACTCTATCTTTTACGTTATGCGAAATTAACGTCGTTAACTATTCGGTAACTAAGTTAATGTTAATGTATGTTATGGTCACTAAGTAGCTTTATCACGGAAGTCCTCAACCAACTCTCGGATCGTTAGTATTGGGTTAGATAACGGGGAAATTATAGTAGTACTACTGGGCCCGACAAGCCCACCCGAGCTAGTCGCGCTAGCCGACCGGGAATGGTCAACGGGTGATTAATTTGGCCAACTTTCGCCATGGTCAGTGATAGACCTGGTAACACAGAGGCAACAACAGTCAGCTTCGATCGCGAACTCTTACGTGATGTAACTTTAGGCTCGCTACCTACATGTTAACATTGAACTTAATTACGAACCAACCTTATTATTCCAGGTTAGGAATAATGGAACTGTGTCGTTATCCCGGTTAGGGATAACGGGGGAAAACAATCTTTTAAACCAAACTTGTGAACTTATAAAAACCTGTGAACTCACTCTTCTTTAATGTTGACACTTGTTTCTTTGCATGTTTCTCAGGACGCTAGGAGCGCTAGGTGCACTCACTTGCATTTGATCAAGACATTTTTATGATCATTATTTACGAATAATTTTTGGTATTTTGGTTTTGGCATTTATGTTGGGCCGTTACTTTATTTTAATGCTTCCCTAAACTTTGAAACCTTGATATTTTGAAAATGACTATGCATTTTACAACAAATGTTTTTTTGGAAAACGTTTAAATAAATCATATAGAGTCGTTCGATATTGCTAGTGTCTGAGATTCTGGTTTGATCACACGCCTCGCGGTAATACTCCTGCAAGTGGAAATTGAGGGTGTGACAAGTGGTTTGTCTTCTAAAGGGTCATGAAAAGGGTTTATAGCGCACGGCCATATTCGCGCTCAGTGAGAACGCAAAGTCGGCCGGTGATGTGTGGGGTAAACCGAATGGGGGCTATCAGGTTAATGGTTTAATTCATAGGACACCATCAAATCTGTCTCTTCTTGTTTATCATCATAAACTGGGTTTAATCTTCGTGACACCTAGTGACATCATCTGTCTAAGTGAAAGGAAACATTCCAACTTGGTGGGGAATTGTTGGAAATATTAGTGGTAAACATACAAGTTGGTATGTTTCCTCCATCCCACATTGGTGGGGGTAGTGAAATTTGAGTGGCTTATAAGGGATTACCCCTTATGGGCCTTCAATGTGTTAGATGGGTTGAGAAGTGGGTCAAGCCCACACGTGCGCCGAGCCGCTGAGCTCGCGAATGGGCGCGTTTGAGGCGCACTTTGCACTTCGCACGTACGCACCGTCGCTAGGAGCTGAGGAGCTTTTATTTTTAGCTAGGGTCCGGTTCAGGTGCGTTAGTGCTGTGAGTCGAGATCAGATGAGATAAGATTGGGATAGAGATGAGTTCGAAACTGTGGGGGTTATCTCTTGGAAATCGAATTCATGTGGGATATCTCCAAGGAATTCGAATTCGAATCTGGTAGATGAGGTTTATCCCATTCCCCATTTTTTCTCATTCTCAGTTTAGATCTGAACCTATAAATAAAGGCTTCCTGCTACCCATTCTTTACACATATTTTCGCAGCCTCCTACTGGTGTTCCTGTTTCTTCTCCAGCTTCTGCGTTTTCTGGTTTCCATTGCTGTTGGAATACCAATCAGTTCTGCATTAAATCCTGGGAGTTTACGCTGCAGCTCACAGCAATACGAGCGCGTAAAATCCTTTAACGACAGGAATCATCCGTGCAGTTCAAGAATCTCGGTTTCTTAAATCGCCAGGTTGGTTTTAGTTTTTTGCTGTTATTTAAATTCTCCGATAACATGACAGTCTCCTTCTACCTTTCTTCAATCAGTTTGTTCACGTTGAAATAAACTGGTTTGGCCAACAACTTGGTAATTAATAATGTTAATAATAATTTTCTGTTTGATTAAATTATTTTCAACATTGTTTAGGGTTAGGTTTATCTTTAACGAGTCAAAAAGGATATACATGTAGAGGAGACACCATGTTGATGAATTCATAGCCCACATTGCATTTATTAGGCGGTGGGGGTGCTCCACTAGCCATCACTCATCACACCCAATTACCATACGCTACGTCATCAATCCAAATTCATTACTAGTGATAGATTTTAGTGAGGGTGCCTATCACTAGTGATGGAAATTTTATTTTCTTTTTTTTAATAAGAAAATAAGATTAATAATTTCATTTAAATAAAAATACAATATTCCATCACATATTTTAGATTACAACTTAAAAAAACATATGAAAATAAAGAGATACATATAGAAAACCCACTCCTCGTCCGAATCCGGAAATTCCAAACCTAAAGACCATACAAGTTCAATTAAATCATATCTCAACCGATAGTGAAGATCTTCATTGCGCAAGTCTTGTTGGACATTTTTGGGAACTGGAGCTTGTGTGGGAGGATCCAGCACCCAATCTGGAGATATTGCATGTCCATCTTCATTAATTAGCATATTGTGCAATATGATACAGCATATACTATGCTATGGATTGTTTTTTTCTTCATTGCACGAACCAGTCGGTTTAGTATGCCCCATCTACCCTTTAAAACACCAAAAGCCCTCTCAACATCTTTTCTTACCGATTCTTGTAACTTCTTGAACGCCTTTTCTTTAGCCTCCACAGGAAATGAAAGAGCTTTCACAAAAACAGACCATGATGGGTAGATACCATCCACAAGAAGAAAACCTCGTCTGTAATATCTTCGGTTAACCATAAACAGACAAAAGGGTGCGGTACTATCAGTTACGCTTTGAAACAACGGCGATATGTATAAAACATTGATGTCGTTGTTTGAACTAGAAACACCAAAATATGATATGTGTACAAAACATACGCCCCTAGCAACTCTCTTTGACAATTTCTCCATTCCATATGTGTACAATCGATGCTACCAAGCATCCCTGGAAAACGCCATCTAGCCTCATGCGCGGCGTAAATACGTGTAATGTCATGTCTCGTAGGTTTACATATAAACTCTTTGCCATACAATTTAATGATCGCATTACAAAAGAATTGCAAACATTCACGTGAAGCTCTTGCCGACATAGCTAAGAATTCATCAAATTGATCCGGAGGGTTACTTGTCGCTAGTTGCGAACGACGGATGTGCATTTTTGTATCGGCGTGAAACTTCGTTTTCCCCTCTATCGTAACGTTCTTGAAACCGTTCTTCGCTTGCTTCGATGTCTCCAACAATCTTTAAAAATAAATATTTCGGTAAACGAAACCCATTCCTAAATGTTTCCGCATTTTAGACCTGATTTTCCACAAAATAATCATTCATTAACACTTCGTTGGCATGAATACGATCACGATCCACCATATGCTTCCTTGGTCAGCCCAAACGATGAAGTTCGTTGTACGCCATCTCGAAAAATTCAAGTGTGTCATCGTCGGAAGACGAAGAGCTATCGGTGTCTAGCGGAAACTTATCGGTTGAAAATTCCATTTCAAGTAGAGTGTAGAGATGGTATTTTTTTGTGGGTTTAAAGGTTAAAGTGGATGATTTATATATAGTGTTTAAGGTTTTTTTTATAAAATTTGAATCTCAATGGTCCAAACTCCTCCCAACGTTCAAAAATGAACGGCTTTCTCATCTCTTCAGGCATGATACATTCAACGCGTTATCTTCACCACGTGTGGTGGACACAGGTGGCGGCAGTGTTCCAAGCGTGGTCACCCGCCCCACGTGCCACCACGGAGGCGCCCCAACTCCCCTTATGTGAATATTAAGGATGGATCAAGTTATTAGATTAGCACTGGTTTGACTACGAAAGTGACTCGGTGGTACTATCTAAATGTCTTGAAATCAATTCGCAACACACATAACCCAATTTACATATGATTATATTCACTTATAAATGTACCTAAAGTTTGGCCATTTCTATTATGGTTATGCTAACACAAGTCACAATACTTGAAGTTAGAAGAATAATGTTTCTCATGTAATCAGTTGACTTTAAAAGTCAATGTAAACCTCTTTTTTCCAAAACCTAAGGACACGACTATAAGGGTAGGCGGGGCGCTGCGTGGTGGATAGAACCACAACGCGTTATACCGCATTACACACGACCGCCGGTCACCACCACAACGCGTGGTGAGATAAACGTGTGGTGCCGGCGACGCGTGATGAAATGTATCCGTTGCTCGATGACCGTTGCTGTTGACCGTTGGGATGATGATGATTTTTGAAATTTTGTTTATATATATTCAAAATACACAAACCATTTTTTTATAAAATACAATCTCACAACCCAAAACCTTTACATACTTTCAACCTACTCTCCATCTTCTATATTCCTTCAATGGCATCTTCTTCCGATTCGTTTCCGATGGATAGCGAAAGCGATACGTCTTTCGACAACGACACGCTTGAATTTTTTGAGAAGGTGTATAACGTGCTTGAAGGCTCGAGCCGTCCGAAGAAGAAAATGGTTGGTCGTGATCGAATACATGCCAACGAGGTGTTAATGAATGATTACTTTGTGGAGAATCCGGTCTACAATGCCGAAACGTTTAGGGAGCGGTTTCGTTTGCCAAAGGAATTATTTTTAAAGATTTTCGAAGAACCGAAGCGAGCGAACAATGGTTTTAAGAACGTTACGACGGGAGGGGCAAATGTAGTTTCACTCCGATGCACAGTCCGCCTTTCGCCAACTTGCGACAGGTAACCCTCCCGATCAATTTGATGAATACTTACAAATGTCAGAAAGAACCTCGCGAGAGTGTATGCAATTTTTTTGTAACGCCATCATTAAGTTGTATGCCAAAGAGTTTCTACGTAGACCGACGAGAAAGACATCTCACATCTTTACGCCGCACATGAGGCTAGATGGCATTTTTAGGGATGCTCGGTAGCATCGACTGTACACATATCGAGTGGAGAAATTGTCCAAGAGAGTTCGAGGGGCGTATGTTATGGGTGACGTTAAAAGGCCGACCATCTTACTTGAAGCGGCGGCCTCGAATGATTTATGGATTTGGCATTCGTATTTTGGTGTTCCCGGTTCAAACAACGACATCAATGTTTGGTATACATCGTTTGTTTCAAAATGTAATAGATGGAACCGCACATTTCTGTCCGTTTATGGTTAACGGAAAATATTACAGACGAGGCTTTCTACTTGTGGATGGTATCTACCCATCATGGTCTGTTTTTGTGAAAGCCCTTTCATTTCCTACTGAGCCTAAAGAAAAGGCGTTCAAGAAGTTGCAAGAATCGGCAAGAAAAGATGTTGAGCGGGCTTTTGAGTTTTAAAGAGTAGATGGGGGATACTAGGAAGGGCGGTTCATGCGATGAATAAAAACATAGCATAGTATATGCATGCATCATATTGCACAATATGCTCCAAAGAAGACGGACGGGCAATTTCTCCAGATTGGGGTACCGGATCCTCCAACACAAAATCCCGTTCCAGAAAATTTCCACCAATACTTGCGCAGTGAAGAACTTCACTTTCGGTTGAGATATGATTTAATTGAATATGTAGGTTCTTTAGGTTTGGAATTTCCGGATTCGGACGAAGAGTAGAATTTGTTTATGTATCTTTTTAATTTTATATGTTTTAGTTTTTAGTTGTATTTTTAGAAATATTATTTTTTATTTTAATGAAATTTATAATTTTATTTTTTTTTTGTTAATTTATAATTTAAAAAAGAAAAAAAAAAAAAACCATCACTAGTGATGGGCACCCCTAGTAAAATCCATTACTAGTGATTGAATTTGGCTTGATGACGTGGTGTATAGTGATCGGATGTTGTGAGTGATGGATGGGTGGTAAGTGATGGGCACCCCTACCACCCTAATAGAATTGCAACAGCTTCATTGGAGTCACCTCTGTAAATGAAAAAAAAGGGAAGGTATCTTTAACATCAACAAAATAACTATGAAGTTATAATTAACTCCTACATTAAACTAGTACAAAAAAAAAAAGACTTAGATATCATCTTTAACTGTTACTTTCTTCTTTTTTAACCGCAAAAGCAAACTTTATTCAACATACAAAACAAAACCAAACATACAAAGAGTCAACAAGAAGCCTAAACAAACCAACCACCCGCCAACCCACAGAAATAGCCTACCCTCCCAAACAAAATAAAACACCCAAACAGAAGCTCCACGCCACATAAATCCCAACCAAAGTCTATCTCAAGTTATCTAGTATACCTGCAATGTTACCCTCCTTTTTTTCTTTTTGGAGCCAGATGAAGCAGATTCATCCTTTCTCTTTTTTTTGGTGCAAAATCAATCGGCATTTCTTGGTAGTTATGATGGGCGTTGTGGAACTCTAAAAAGAGTATAAAAATATAAGTTAATACATAAACATAAGGGGAGTTAAAACATTAAAATGATGTCAAAACATACCTTCTCTTTTTGTATGTGCTTGCTGAAACTCTTATTAAGACTTGTTATGAAAAAGTCTTAAACTCAGGTTTTTTCACTAGTTGACCAATACACTCAAGCGGATCTCCAGGTACATGGTACGTACATGGTGATGACAAATCGTATGAAGATCCTTGAAGCAAAGCAACTTTTGGATTCAACATCTTTTGGACAAACCGTTTCGAATAATTTTTAACACACCTAGTTGTGTGCAACACAACACTGCCTCCTAAGAGATCCCCCAATAATGGGTGGGCCTGAGTCTACCGCTTCTTCAACAGCCATTCCATAAACCTTGCATCGCACAGCACATTCACCGATTCTCCCGCTCCAAGCAGCTTTTTGAATGACAAAACTTGTTCACGTTCCATGGCAACTACAAAAAACAATTGTCAAAAATATCTTATATACAACTTATAAACCAATTTACATTACACACATTTTAACAATATCATCACACAAACACATTGTTAACAAGACTATTGTATATTTCAAATCAGACATTACACATATAAGCTCTATAACATGTAACATTCTAACCCGAATATGATAATATTTTAAAGTTTCGATTATTTAGGTCCCGGTTTTTTAAAGAATATGAAACATATCTAGAATGATTGACAACTCAGACGAACCGACATAACGTGTTATTACAAAACAAATTACATACAAAAATAATAAGGTTTTACACACAAAACTTTGTCTCACGTGATCATGCTTAAATTTTCACGAAAGTAGGCTCCCGCGGAAATGGCGCTTTAGGAGTGTTCGGTTCTTCGCGTGCTTGGTCGTCCGTGCATCCGGTTCCCGCCTTAGTGAAAGCATGTTATAAACCCTAAAACACATTAATATTTATATTAAACGGTCTAACAATTAGTAATCGAAACATTTGAACAAAAACATTAATTATAATTTTTTTCAGCCTCCTTACCCAACCGGGTCAGATTTCCACCCGGCCGTGTCAACTGAAACGTGTCTTTTTCTTAGCATCCTTACCCGGCCGGGTCAGGTTTCCACCCTGACAAGGCAGTTGAAAACATGCGCTTTTTCGGTTCGAAGTTAATTACCCAACCGGCCCGTAGGAGGCATTTTAACATTCTAGTTTATGTCTCCTACTTTCTTATCAATATTCTAGTTATTTCTATCAAACACAACTCAAATGTGGTTGATTACATTAGACAAACCATACTTTGTCATTTTTTTCTTCCGGTAAAACGTTTTACCAAACACGATCCGTTAGGAGGCATTAAGCAAAAAGCTTACGCCTCCCACTTTTATGTTACCGGTAGGATCAACCTATTCATAGGACCCATTTATAATCTTCCCTGAAGGGTAGTTTGCCCGATCCATCACCCGATGGCATTTTAGTCAACTTAGTCTATTTTGGCATAATGGACATGCCCATGGCACGAATAGCTATTTTAACCCAAGATGCTAAATGCACTTCACTTGGTTTAGTTGATTACCCAAATTTGACCCATCCCTCTTTAGTCGGGCCATAAGCCCCTACCGAAAGCACAACCTTTTATACATACCCGGCACGAGTCAAATCCATTGACCCGTTATCCATACCTTACGATTTTTATTTCTTTCCAATTCGTGGCAATGTATGCCCATATATTATGCTTACCTATAAGCATAAAACTTGACAAAACAAAGCATCACCAAAACTCACTTTTTTACTTGTTTGACCTGTTTGGTTCAAGTTAGCAAGTGTTTATCATCAAAATTCATTTTTACCTGTCTGACCCTTTGTATCCTGTTAGCAAGTGCTTATTACCAAAACTCACTTTTTACTTGTTTGACCCGTTTGATGCACGTCAGTAAGTGTTTATCATCAAAATTCATTTTTACTTGTTTGACCCATTTGTATCACATCATCAAGTGCTTATCACCAAAACTCACTTTTTACTTATTTGACGGTTTGGTTCGCGTTAGCAAGTGTTCATCATTAAAATTCATGTTTACTTGTTTGACACATTTGGTTCGCGTTAGCAAGTGCTTATCACCAAAATTCACCTTTTTTACTTGTTTGACCTATTTGATCTATACCATGGGTCTCGGTTTTAACAAGTCTTTGTTTATTTTCCACTACTTCACATTTCTTATATAATGATCCTATTATAAGAGGTGTAAGTTTTACATACATTGCATCCGACCATGCTTTCCTCGCATCTTTAACCCGCTTGACCTATTCCTTTCCAAGTCCCACCTAAGCTTGTGAAGAGTCAAACTATCATATAACATCCACATGATGGTTAGCTTAGTCATCCAACATCAGGAGCTTCACACCAGGGCCGACTCTTAGGCAGGCCACTCGTTGCCGTCGCTCGAGGCCCAAATTTTTAAAGGGCCCGAAAGGTTTTATATAGTTTAATATAAGGTTTTATATATATACTAAATTATATATTTAATACATGCATCCACTTATTATGCATAAAAGTGTTTGTGGTGGAGTGAAAAAACCATCTCAAGATAATATAAAGTTCTCAAGTTCAAGTTTTGGCTCCACCATCAATGTTTTATTTTTTTAATTCATTTTTCCTTTACCACAATTTTGGGCACAATATTTTTTTTTGTCGCCCAAGACCTAAATTTTTTTTAGACTTCTCAGGGCCGGCTCTGCATCACACTTCATGGACTTTCTAAAAGTCAAATTGCCAATTGAGTAATAAAATGCACTAACAAGTTCAATAAAACTTATTTAGGCATATTATCAAACACTTGGTGGGCATCATTTTTAGGCTATCATGTTAGCTAACTTTGCCATCAAAATTACCTTATTTCTTCCAATTCAAAAAATTTATATACTTAGCAACATCAAGTTAGCATAAACTTTCAAGCATCATAAACTAATTTATTAAACTATGACACTAGAAGTTGGGGTTTTCATCTCTTATGCAAAAACCCATTTCATCAAATAATTAGACATGGATCTAACACCTAAATTATTCAAGTTCTTCACACATTCTTGTATACCTGATGATTTCAAACACATTTCAACATCAATATAATGTTGATTTCATCATATCATACAAAAACACATTTCATGTCATGTATGAACATATACTTAAACCTCTAAATTGTTCAAGTATTTTACACATACAAACTGTATGATGCTTATGAACATCCATACATAATCAATTTTATCATATCATCAAAACCCAAGTAACATACAAATCATCATACATAAATTCATCACATACCTTGTGATTTGTAGGTTTAGATTATTAAAAACCATTGATCATGTAAGGATTTGGCTTCAATTTCAATCTACTATTTGTTGATATTGTGATTGAATGTTAGAGAAGATATTATCCCCTCTATCTAAAACACGTCTCTCACACACACATCTTATGTGTGTGTTTTATTTTCTTTAATTTTTTTTATTTTTAGCTTTCAAGGATGTGTACTTTTAGTCCCACTATGTTTTGTTGTTTAATAGTCAATTAATCTTCATTAATAAACAACTATGTTAACTAGGTTATTCCCAGTTATACTCTTCATTTCAGTTGTCAAGTGAATATGGTAATTCAACTTTACTAAGCTCAATAATACTACAACCCGACTTAATTTAAGTCCCGATAGCTGAGACCTTTTATAAACTTTATTTTTCTAATAGCGTTCATTCACCTTTTATTTAACATTAGGTTTATTTATTTAAATCCTAATGTCTATTGGGTTAACCTTTTTACAACTAATGGCATTTTACACACTCACCACAATTAACTTAGTTTAATTACCAAATCGTTTTTTTTTTTTTTTTTTGGGGGGGGGGGGGGGTGTTACATAACATTACACATATCCATATATCTATAAATCAGTTACACAAACACATATCATTAGCATTGGACATGTCATGATCTATAAGTTAAACATATCATTAACATTACACATATCAATATATTGTAGAAATCAGTTACATAAGCACATCTGAATAACATTGCACGTATCAAGATCTATAACATTACACATATCATTAACGTTACACAGATCACGATACACACATATCAATATATTGTAGAAATCAATCACACAAATTGCTTATACAAAATTGAATGAAATTCCTCTATATATACATGAAGATGTGGTCATTGCATACTTTTTAACAATGCCATAACACCCACCGTTCATCTTTATGTAATGTAGGTCATCGAAAAATTCACAAACATGCTATAGTTAATGGATGTTTAAGATAAGCTTATATACATACTAAGATAAGGTAGAGTTATACCTTGATGATGGTGACCAAGAAAACTGAAATGTTTACAGTAGGTTTCTAAAAGACATATCTATCAATTATAAAAATAAAGGTTATGTTGTTGTTTGAATATATATTTTATTGTACTTATATATATAGAAATCTAGATACAGATAAAAGTAGGATCATAAAAAAAGTTATTTTTCCTATAAATCGTGACAAAAAACTAAATATTTACACATGACATTAATTAATAAGTTATAATAAGTGTATTATTGTCTTTGGTAATCCAATGTTGATCACCATTTTGATTGATCTTTTTTTGTTAGGTATACAGCAATGATTTATGATTTGATAAGGTTTTTGGGTGAACAAAACGTTTTTGATGAACTTAGGGTTGAATTTCATGCTTTTATCCTTACTGATATCGGAAACATAATACAACATATCAAAAGCAAAGCAAGGTTGGATTTTGGGAAAATTATTTAGTAGCTAAAGTACCCACAAGTATCATAATGAAGTGATGTATTGAAAACTAGAAGGGAGTCCTTTGTATGAGTTATATGAAGGGCCTAATAATTAGTTTATTTGCCATTAGAACACTTTGCACGTTATGATTCTTATAGTAGCATTTTTTTTCTTTTCAAAATTTTAAAACTTGACACATGTGAGTAAGATGTCAGTGCTCTTGTGAAGCATTTGATATGTTACTAATACCTGAGATGGTACTTATAAATTGTCTTTGCCGGAGACAACTAATAATAATATTTCTTACGTATTGGATTAGTGTTAGTTCTATATACCAGACATTCTTCACCATTAATTGCTCTGCTGGAACTAGTAAACATGTTCCGTTAATAAAACCAAATATTATTAATGCAAAGTTGAAATTTAAATCATCACAAGAGTTTAAGGAAAAACATCACGAGAGTTTAAATGAAACCAAGTAAATAAAAACAAAAGTCTTAACGAAAAACCATAAAAGAAACATCACATGTTAAAAAGTCACGAACATCCATCACACGCATCTAAATGGATGTCTGATATGGGTGTCGGAGTTGCATGTCAGGTGCATCCTCGATCAGATTCGTCTCAACATGTTTTCTATTTTCTTTCTACATCCGCTGAAATGTTTCAGCAAGGTCTTAGGGTACGAAACCAATGATTTGACATCCCACATGTAATACATATGTTTTTTATAGTTCATGTTATTTCTACCCCTTGGACGTTTCCCCATATCTTTCTGACTCGATTCACTAGTATTTTTAGAATTTTGAGACTCCCAATGTCATGTATTACTTCGTCCCGCCCACGGCCTATACTGGGACCGTGACCTCTACCTCTCCCACGTCCTCCTTGATAATTTGCCACATTCGCTTCTAGAAATGGGCTTGCACTAGTAGGTCACGCTTGATGGTATTCATCAAAAACCACTTAAAATGATGTGAAAACAGTATAACGAGCACATTAAGGGAAGTCAAAACATACGTTTTGTATATGCTTGCTAAATGTCGTATTTAGACTTGTTATAAAAAAATCCCTTGAACTCGGGTTTTTTCAGCAATCAAGCAATGCAATCAAGAGGATTTCCAAGTACACGATGAGCAATAATAGTAGGAAGATTCTTGAAGTCAGAGCACCTTTTAGATCTATCACATTCGAACCACTCTTTCAAATAATGTTAAACACAACTATTGTATAGAAAAACATTTGCACAATAGAAAGAGTTATAACAACAAAACATTTATTACGCAAATCTGATAAGTGAATCATCAACTAAACAACTACTACACAAATCTAGTATAGGATTAACCTACAATAATCAAATACAAAATTAAATTACAATAATCAACACCTAAACAACTATTACATAAATCTGACTAGTAAATCAACAACCAACAACTATTACAAAAATCTAAGCGGTAAATTGACACATAAATCCCAACCAAAGTCCATCTCAAGTTATCAAGTATTCCTGCAACGTTACCTCCTTCTTTTTATTTTTTGAGCCATATGAAGCAGATTCACCATTTCTCTTTTTATGGTGCCGAAGAAGTTATCGAGAAGTTTGATCTGAGACTTTGTTGGAGGATACAAAGTCAAACGACATTTCTTTGTAGTTATGGTGGGCGTTGTGGAACGCTAAAAACAATATAAAAATATAAATTAATAAATAAACATATGGGAAGTTAAAACATTAAAATGATGTCAAAACATATCTTTTCCTTTTGTATGCGCTTGCAGAAACTCTTATTAAGACTTGTTATGAAAAAGACTTAAACTTAGGTTTTTTCACCAGTTTTTTAACCACTTGAACAATACACTCAAGCGGATCTCCAGGTACATGGTAGGTACATGGTGAGGACAAACCGTATGAAGATCCTGAAGTCAAAGCAGCTTTTGGATTCAATAGTTTCAAATCACTCTTGTTTCGGAGACTTGTTAACACACCTAGTTGTGTGCAACACAACTGTGCCTCCTAAGAGATCCTCCAATAATGGGCGCGAGTCTACCGCTTCTTCAACAACCCACTCCATAAACCTTGCATCGCATAGCACATTCACCGATTCTCCCACCCAAGCAGCTTTTTGAAGCACACAACTTGTTCACGTTCCATAGTAACTACAAAAACACAATCGTCAATAATATCTTATCTACAACTAAAAACCAGTTTACATTACACACATTAACAACGTCATCACACAAACACTTTGTTAGCAAGACTATTGTATACTTAAAATCAAACATTACCATGTAAGGATCCCTAACATCACACATATCAATATATCGTAGAAATCAGTTACTCAAGCACACATCAATAACATTGGACATATCAAGATCTATAACATCAAACATATCATTAAAATTACACATATCAATATATTGTAGAAATCAGTACACAAGCACATCTCAATAACATTGCACATATCAAGATCTATAATATTACACATCTGAATAACATTGCACATATTAAGATCTATAACATTACACATATCATTAATGTTACACATATCATTAACGCTACACATATCAGTATATTCTAGAAATCAGTCACACAAATTGTTTATACAAAAATTGAATGAAATTTCTCTATATATACGTGAAGATGTGGTCAGTGTGCATACATTTTAACAATGCCATAACACCCACTGTTCATCTTTATGTAGTGTATGCCATCGAAAAACTCACAATTATGCTATAGTTAACGGATATTTAAGATAAGCTTATATACATACTAACATAGGGTAGATTTGTACCTTGGTGTTGGTGACCAAGAAAACCGGAATATTTGCAGTAGGTTTCATATAAAGCTTAGAAAGACGTCATTGGCCCATAGAATCCATGAACAACACAAGCAGAAAATGTACCAAATACACCACCATGATAGAAATAATAAGAAGATGCCTTTGACTAAAAGGAGAAGATGTATAGGTGAGAATATGACCAAGGAGGAACTAGAGGGGGTGAAATAAAATGATTGAAAGAAAATATTTCCGAAGGAACTAGAGGGGTTGAAAATAAAATGATCAAAAAAAATATTTCCGGCAGATGCGACTGAGGGGATCAACCAACGAACAAAGGTTGTTGTTGGTTGTCTAATTATCTGAGACCACCTGAGCATACAATGTTAATTTGGGAGGGTTCATGTTTCCGGCCAATTTTGAGGACCAATCCTTGGTTTTAAAGATGGCGAATATTGAGTGGCAGCGATGTTTGGAAGGCATGGCTAGTTTGTTGTATCTTCTTTATGAGGTTGTTATCAATGTAAGGGCATGTAGGTTTTGTTGGCCTTTTATATGCAGGACAAGGCTAGTATATTGTACTACTTTGTTGTATCTTCTTTTGTGGTCGCTATCAGCGTTAGGACATGTAGGTTTTGTTGTGTGTGTGGGGGTGTGGGGGATGGGGGTGAGGAGGTTTCAGAATATTTAGTTGCAAATGTGTACAATCGAAATTTATGGTTAAAAATATTGATCTTACATTTAACACAAAAATAATCTTACATTTAACATTTAAGATCAAAACAAATATGGAAATGTATCAATCCTGTCGAATCAATTTAGGATTCTAAAAGACATATCTATCAATTATAAAAATAAAAGGTTATGTTGTTGTTTTCAAATATGTTTTCTTTTAGAGTAAATTGCCAAAACCGTCCATAAGGTTTGTGCATGTTTGCCATTTTCATCAAAAACAACTTTTTTGTACCATATAGTCCTTCACTTTTAGGATCTTTTCGTCATTTTCATCCAGACGTCTGACTTTTTTGCCAAAATCGTCCATGAGATTTGGGATTATTTGTCATTTTCATCCAAATCTTTGATAGAAAAAATAAAGCAAATTAGATGTTTATATGAAAATGACAAAAAATTCCAAAAGTGAAGGACCATAATGTACAAAAAGATTGTATTAGATGAAAATGGCATATATGTTCAAACCTCAGTGACGATTTTGACAATTTACTCTTTCTTTTATTATATAGAAATTTAAATACAAATACAAGTAGGATCAAAAAAAGTTATTTTTTCCTAAAAATCGTGACATAAAACTAAATATTTAAACATTACATTAATTAATAAGTTATATAAGTGTATTATTGTCTTTGGTAATGCAATGCAATATTGATCACTATTTTGATTGATCATCTTTTTGTTAGGTAGGCAACAATGTATATTTGGTATGGGTAATGAAATTAATAAGGAAATGGAATAGATGAGATAATGGAATGGACGAGGGAATGTAATGGATCATTACAAAATCACGTCTTGTTTGGTTACCATGTGGGAATGGAATGAATAATTATTGTGTATCATTTGGTAGACAAGAAAAATGAAGGGATAAAAACCGTGGTGAGTGGCGGTGGTCGGTGGTAGTGATTGTGGGTGGTTATAGGTGGCTGAGGCAGTGATGGGTGGTGGCGGAGGCGACGATGGGTGGTGCCAGTGGAGGCGAATGGTGGTGGAGGCGGAGATAACCGGTGGCAGTTACACAGGGGTGGCGACGGCGGCCGTCGGTGGTGGTTGGTGGCGGCATCGGTGGTGGTGGGTGGCGGCATCGGTGGTGGTGGTTGGTGGTGGCGATGGTTGTGGCGATGGTTGTGACGTCGACGGTGGTGGTGGGTGGCGGTGGTAGTGGTTTCTGGCGGCTGTGGGTGGCGGGTGGTGTCGGCTGTAACATCCGTCGAAAAACGGGTTTCCAAACCCGCTTCGTTTGTTAATTAAATATCAAGTTATAAAATTTTGTTGCGTATTTATGGTTAATTTTAATTTTAAACAATACATAATTAATAAACATTTTAGAATTTAAAAACTATAATTATTAAAAAGTAAAAATAAATTAAATAAAAAAGAAAAGGGGCTGCCGGGTTTCGAACCCGGGTCAGCCGGAAGATTTAAACATCAAACACTTAACCACTCCGCCACTTGCTGTTTTTGTGTAATCAAGGAAGCAAATAAAACCTTAAGCTCACCGTGAATCTATCTGTTTGCGCCAAAACTGAAACCGATCATCGGCTTTCAACTTTCCAGACGTTTGAGTGATCATGAGTTACTGATTATAACGATGAAGCATTTGCAACCCACGTTTTAATCAATTCAGTCTTCAATTGAATTCGATTCATATGATTTTCGGGTTTGATAACCGAAATCAATTACTTCCAATTTTCACTAACAATATCATCATCTCATAACTCGGAAACACTCACAGAACCTCCAATTTCACTTTCGCTCTATTTTCTGTTCGTCGGAAACGCTTTCTGAAATCGCCGGACTTTCGCCGGAAAACCATGACATTCATCGAATCGGTAAATTTCTCAATTCTTCCATCTTCTATCTATTGTTAGACTTATACTAACTCAAATCCTTCAACCAGAATCGGTCCCAGACGACGATACCGGATAATCTGCATTCGCCGGAAAGTCTCTGAAAATTCCGAAATCACGCTGTGAATCGGTACGAGCATCTAAACTCTCTGATAATTCTTGTTTAGTCACTTAATTTCACAATTAGTTAATCAAAACTGTTAATTGGTCCGCTCAGACGGAATTCGTAAACAGAGCCGACAACCTTTGCCGGAGTTCTGAGAAAAATCAATCTTTCCGGTACATTCATTTCCAAAACCTTCTCTATCCGTTACATTTCAATCATTTATAAGTTTCGTTAATTAAATTAAACAA